>JAKZAN010000336.1:0-51320 GCA_023053545.1 Lepidurus packardi
CCCAACCCCAACCCCAACCCCAACCCCAACCCCAACCCCAACCCCAACCCCAACCCCAACCCCAACCCCAACCCCAACCCCAACCCCAACCCCAACCCCAACCCCAACCCCAACCCCAACCCCAACCCCAACCCCAACCCCAACCCCAACCCCAACCCCAACCCCAACCCCAACCCCAACCCCAACCCCAACCCCAACCCCAACCCCAACCCCAACCCCAACCCCAACCCCAACCCCAACCCCAACCCCAACCCCAACCCCTGATTCGATCTCTGTATTGTCCTTTAACTCAATATCCACTCTTTCACTCTCTATCGTTTTTATAAAATAACCATAATAATAACAATGACTTCATTATTTTTATTATTCCATAATTTTATATCTTTGATTAATATTCCTTATTATTATTTCTTTTCTTTCTTTTTTAATCATTCTAATTGAATAGTGATTCTTTCTTTGTTTATCTGTACATGGTTTTGTAAGGGGGGGGGTTTTAAAGGTTTGTATTTTTAGCTGTGTGTCTGTTGCTGGGGTACACACGATATAATCAATCAATCATCCAGTTGGGTCAACATCGCCACTCCTCTTTTCACCCAATGATCACTGTTCGTGCTCTACTCGATTGGCACCTGGATCGTCAATACGTAGTTCGTCGAGTGTCCTGTTGTCGATAGGGTACCTCTACGTACCGAGGTTTTGTACACAGGAACATTGTAGATCTCGTCGGGGTTCGGCTCTTTCTTGTCCTCGGTGGGCAGCAGCCAGAGGTACGGCATGTTATAGTACAGTTTCTTGGGCAGGGATTCGTTAAGACAGCGTTTGTCTTCGTCCCAGCGTGCACCATCGATGAAGAGTCCGAAGACATAGCAACCATCGGCTGGCTGGGTCTTGATATCGTACTCTTTACTGCCAGTAGGGATGACCTGGAAGTCGAAGTTCAGTGTGTCGATCGGGATTTTGTACTATAGATAGATTAGTAGAAAGAAAGGATATGGTTTAGAGAGGAGGTGTGGTACTTTTCGAGCATAGTTCTGCAGAGTTCCTGTCAAGAAGGACTGGGTGAAGAAGAATCCTGAGATCCAGAAGCTGGGAGGAGAGCCCTCGTCGATCCACTTCTGCATGAACTTCAGTCTGTCCACGAAATCGTTGATCCAGCTACCCAGAGGTTTGAGACTGGGGTAGGACACTTTGTGCCAGATATCGGGTACCTTGTTGTCGAAAAGCGAGTTGAAGACCACCTCCAGGTCTTGACTCATGACTACAAATCCATCGATAGCCTTGTCCACATTAACGAGGGTCGAAATGACTGTGGTAAGAAGCTTATTGAATCTGAGAAGTTCCTGCTGGAGCACAGTGTTCATGGATTCCTCGTACATGACTGGATGCTTCTTGGCAGCGGCGTCGAGGTCGAAGGGTTTGGGAATTTTATTGAGGATACCTTTGATTTTCTCCTTGATGAGTGACTCAGCCGAGGCTCCAACTCCTCCAACATCTCTCGGAAGAAGAGATAGGATTGTAGCCGAGACTGAGTTCGTCTAGATGATTGCAGACGAAATCTCAGCATTATTGTGCAGCCCAAAGACTTCAGTAAGATCATTCATCGGTAAAGTCTTGATATAGTCCATGCAGCTATCGAATGTAGGCTCATCTAACACCTTATAGATGCCACTCTTTGAGACCACGAAGTTGTCTTTGGTGATTTCCGGTGCGTAGAACTGTTTGAGGATGATTTTGATGAGTCTCCTATCCATGGGGTCTGTGACTCTGCCACCGTAGTTAGCTTCGGCCACCATGTAGTTGAGAGCTTCATAGGGAATCATTTCATATTAGTCCAAGAACATCTTGAGTTGTGACTGGGAAATAGCAAAATCTGCTGCTGTGAACTCATAAGGAATGTTCCAGCCGAGGGGCCCATACTTTCTTCTCTCGAGAATGAGGGCATGGAAGAAGGACAGACCCATGAACATCTTTTTCCATTCGCGTGGCTTCTTGCATTATTAGAATTTCACTTTATCCTGGGTCATCAAAGATCTGATCAAGTTATTCTTTAATCCTCGAGGAGGTTCATAGGTCATCTTGATCCCCTTCATCAGAAGTGTGACCGGGAAGATGTTGGAAGGCATTGAGGTCAACCATAGTCTGAAGTCTTTATTGTATTCAGTGATGTTCTCATGAATTCTCTCGAGATCTGGCATGAAGGAAGGAGCCAAGTGACAGTTCTGCAGAAGCACCCATTTACCCTCACTGATGGCAGATTTGATGGATCTCTCTGCAATTTCACCTTGTCCCTGGCCTAGCGAAATAGCAGTAAAGTTATGTTTGAAACCAGTCTTCTCTGCGAGATTTGTGATTTCAATACGCGGGTCAGCACCTGGCGAGAGAATGAAAATAAGGGGAGTCAGCGCATCTGAATCGGCATAGGTCTGTTCGAGGTTGAATGGAGGTGGCTCGATGAACTGGTTGCCCATTTCCTTTATGATCAGCTTTTGAACTGACTGTGTGAATTTATCAGGTCTGATGAGTCTGATGATGATGAGTCTCTGGAAAGAAGCAATACTATTCCATTTTCCTGGGAACTTGGTATCGAAGGGGTCTTGGGAATTGTAGACATCGGTCCAATCCAGGGCATACTTCTTGAAATCTTCATGTAAACCCGCGAAGATAGGGTTGATCTGGCTCAACTCGCAGATGCTGCACCATGCTTTGTTACTAAGCCAGTTGATTTCGGGCATGGAGGTTTCAGTTTCTGTCCAGGTTCCACCGACCATCATGAAACGAATCTCATTATTGGTGATCTTACCCTCACTCTGCAGCACTTTCATGGTGATCAAGAAGGAGTAGATAAGTTTATCTTTTTCAAGAAGCGACCTGCAAATCGACTCGTAAAGTAGGATCTGGAACTTGTCGATGATGTTCTTACATCTGTTCTACTTGCCTGGAGTTGCCTTGTCTATACCTCTCTGGAACAATGTGATATAGAATTCCAGAGACCACTGATAAGTTGGTTCCATGAGAGCCAGATCGAGGATGACGAAGTACAGATTAGATACTCTCTTGGAAACTTCTTTGTAGAAATTACGGATTGTGTTGAACTGGATTCTGAAGTATTCAAGCTTCTCCATCTTCTCGGCGATTTCTTCGGCTTATGCTTTGGAGCTATTCAGAACGTTGATGAGTGATTCATCGTCCAGAAGGTTACCCTTGGACTCGCTAAGAAGCCTTAGAATAGTGTCTTATGTTGCCTTCTGCTTATTTTTGTTGTCGAAGAACTCCTTGATATTTTTGGATCTTTGTTCGTCTTTGACGGGCTCTTCGCTTTTGACGACGATGTTCAACATCTGGTCATCGAGACCTTCGAGAGTGACCTGGAAGTTCAGAATAGTCACTTTCACACAAATTTCAGGAGGATAATGAGGTCTTGCCAATTTAGTAGTGATGTAGAATCTGAAGTCCGTTGAGTAGTCGAGGAGTTTTTCTCCAAATTTAATTTTCCAAGAACCTCCTGCTTTTACAAGTTTCTTCTGGAGGAGGGGCTCGAAGAATCCATCGATAACCTCTCCGACGTTCTCTAGAAGAATCGGGGTACCAAGTTGCATGGCGTTCTCGACCTTCAACATCAGTTATTTGGCCGATTTATTTTGTCTCAATAGGATGAGTTTATTGCTTTCTTCCATATTTTTGACCCAGTTGTTTGCTTGGGTCTGGGGGTCAATCATCAGAGGCCATCTTGTAGAGTTCTTCAGGATGATAGCGTTATCGATCGAGAAATCATCATTAGGTAGTTGCTGGGTGTTAGTCCAGATACCGATCTCTAGAGGGTCAGATAGTACATTTTGAAGGGCGAATTTTTCGGAAGCCTTAATGTTGAGACTATTGAGAATCTCTCTCCATTTTGTAATTGTCGCTTCACGATAAGCGATGGGGAAGGCTCCAAGATATGCAATGATACCTGAACACAGGACACAATCACCAAGCACACCCTTGGCTTATTCTCCCCAATCAACAACCTTCTTGCCCCAGGCTGTCTTTTCACCTCCGAGACCTTTAATCAGTTTCTCTGCGATGGTCAACTGTTTCTTTACTTTCAAGACATTTTCTTCGAGTTCGTCTTTCTTTTTCTTAGCTCCATCGTACTCTGCTTGGAGAGTTGCTAACAGATCTAAGACCTATTGCAAAGCTTTCTTCTTTTAACTGAGGATCTTCTCTGCTTTGGCTAGTTTTTCTTGTGCCTCTGCTAGCTGAGCTTTCTTGGGCTCGACCACCAATAGTGCATCATAAGTCTTGATGACGGCTCTGATCCATAAAGACAAACTACCTGCAGCCTTCGAAGCAGTAAACACCTTTTCTTTGTCGAACTCAGGTTTAGTGATGAACTGTTTGAGTTTAGCAATCTTAGCAGCAGGGACAGCTTTGATCTTATCCTCCTTGAATTCCTTGACGCGAACAATAAGCTTGGCATTGAGAAGATTCTTTTTAGAGTAGCCCCAGAAATCCTGGATCTTCTCCATTGACCCAGGTTCTTTCGGAGTGAACTTGATATTCTGATCTTAGTTAAAAGCGTAGCATACACCCTCCATGACGACTGCAGCTGAAACTGGGGGATTCACGTAGGATTTCAACTGGGTCATTTCGTCGTTCGTAATTTTGTCGAGGGCTTGAGCTGCTTCGTCCAAAAGAGGAATGACTTCATCCAAGTCCTTTTTACAGTCTGCTTGGAGTTTATTTGCCTCGTCCCTCTGGACATTACATTCCTTTTCTTCTTGCTAACAGACTGCCTTTTTGGCGTCGGCTTCCTTCTGGGATTTTGTGAGATTAACCAATAGAGCCTTGTTATCAATCGTAGCTTTTTCGAGTTTAGGCTGTAGCTACTCCAGTTCTTTCTGCATCTTACCGACTTCTCCCTCTGTTGTGGTAATTTTGTTCACACCATTCTGATACCTGCTGATCTGGTTGTCTATCATAGTTCGCCTTTGACTCAGAAGTTTGTGCAAAGTTGACAATAGTTCGAGATAGCTTGTAGGAGTTACATAGTAGTATCTTCTGAGTTCTTGATAATAACGTTTAGTCAGTTAGGTTACTCTCATCTGCATATCGACACAGATTTCCACCAACCCTTTCCTTAGAACTTGGTCTTCGATTTTCATGGTTGAAAGGAAATGGTTGTCGGCAGTCGAAACAAGGGCTTCTTAGGGCCATGGCAAGAACCAATCGATGGTCGTACAGTTGACAAGAGTAGGGAAGGTTCTGAGTCTTCTTCTGAAGTCCTCCCCAACAGGAGACATACAAATCACCATGTGTAAGTTCTTCTTACACAAAGAAACGAAGAACTGGTATTTCTCATTCATAGAACCAACAGGCTTTATGGCTGATATGGCTTCTACAATATTAGCTTTCTCTTCATTAGGGAAGAGGTTGGGGATTTAACCATTGTTCAGAATATTGCATACCTCCTCCACCATGGACTCCTTTAGAATCTGGGTATCAGAGAAGAGGAAGACTGTTGGTTTCTGTTCTAAACCTGCGAACTTCATGACTTTCTGGACCTATTCTACCCAGTTTTTGCTGTCTACTTCGCTGTATTCGCTCTGGAAGGCAATGTATGAAGATAACATAGCTAGAGACTTTCGACCGCTACCTCCTACACCTACGAGCAAGGAATGTCCGAATGTGGTCGTTATCACTCTAACAATCTTGATAATGTGTTCGATTGCAGCCATAAACAGCACCAAGTTCATTCTATTTCCAGTATAGAAGTTGTTGTATTCATCGAGGTACTCCAGACACTTCTTTTTAACGTTCTCTCGGTTGGTAAGTTCACAATAGACATCATTCAGGGGTTTGCGAGTAGTATCACCATCAGGGTAGATAGTAGGAATAAAGCTGGCCCAAAGAAGAGGCTCTACGGTGACTAGTTGGTTCCAGTCTCTCTTAAAGTTCTGCTTGATGATATCCTTCAACAAGTTGTCAAAGAAGCTCTGATCGTCCTGGTTGATGAGCCTATCCTTGAATACCCTAGAGCATTCATGGGCCCAGAGCTTGATAAAATCATTTTAGTTGATTAATGACTTGGCTGTCGCTTTAGTTATACCTTGGAAGACCTTTGAGAGATCTCTCAAGTTATAGATATAATGAGACTTAGCTGGAGTAGGGAGAAGCTCCTTTGATGTCTGAATTTTATTGTAGAGTTCAATCGTGGAAGCTACACAGTTGTCTTTGAGGTTGGTGATTGCTTTGGGAAGAGACTGTGGGAGGTTCATGAAGTACCATTAAAGCACTGAACCGAAGATCTTGACCAAAGACTCAGCCTCGAATGGTTCAACGTAAATGAGATTGTAGTGCCTTAAATATCTCATGGTGACGACGTTCCTTCCTCCGGTGCTTGGAAGCATAGCTGCAACGAAATTGATGTTGCACAAGTTTTTCCATTCCTTTGTTTCCAGATCATACCATCCTCCCGTGTCCATCCACTGCCTGAGTAGCTCGATGGGAGGTTGAGCACCGTATTTCTATTTCTGAGGCATGTTCAGATCGTCGATAAAGATCACGATCTCGCTCTTGTTTTCTTCGGGTCCATAGTAACCCTTTCTTTTTCTAGTGCAGACCTTGCTCTCGATAAGTCTTTGGACTTGGTTTGTGTTCGTCTGACCACTGAAGGCAGTAGCCAGGAAAGTATAAGTTTGGTTGTAGTAGTTCTGAGTGAGTTCATTCAGGATCTGAACTGATTTACCAGTACCTGTCGGTCCAGAGATCAGGACGTGCATATGATTCTTGATACTCAGATGAAGGAAGTAGTTGTTTCTGATACTATCAACGGTCGGGATCAAGAGATCGTTATATGCAATGCCCTTTGGAAGTAAGAAGGCAGGGACAGTTTGGCTCCAATTCAAGTAGGCTTGTTTCTCCTTATTGTAGAAGAACTCATAATAGTTTGGTTTGTCTGATAGTTTGGTGTGAATAGTGTATGGTTCGAATGGATAGTCAGGATCTATCTTATAGAGATCAGGAACCTCACTATCTGCTGTGATCAATTTACTGACAAACTCATTGAATCCTTTACGGGAACTCTCTTCCAAGGATGCACCAAGGGACCAGATCATCGAGAACAGAGCGAGATTAGCCAAGATATCATCCATCTACTTGGGGATTTTGACTTCTGCCACTGAGTAATCTTGCAAAAACGTACCAAATATTCTAAGCATGCTGTTTACGATGGTCATTTCGGATCTATGGACGACGAATTTACCATATTTCCTCAACCATGCAAGAGGAGCATTGATAAGGAATTTCAGTTTGGCCTGTAAATTCTATCGGTGTTTATCCAGATTTGGATGGAGGCGTTAGATGAAGCTCTTGATGAGAGCGAACCAGCCTAACTGTTTGGTTTCGAGGAAGACCATACCGCAGCGAGATACTGTAGCAGGAGAAGCTTGTGAAAGGTCTTCTACTTCAAACATCATAGTCATCCAAGTCGTTAGCTTGATAATTTCTCCGCTAGTCAAGCAAAGTTTTTTGTTATCGTCGAGTACAGTGTTCATGTTTTCAATCCAGACTGCGTCCACAGGACCGTCGAAGATGACCCATTTTCTCTCCTTAACTTCGGCATCTTCAGCGCATTTTCTCATGATAATAGCTGCCACACCATCAGACCAGCTCTTAGTATTAGGATCCAACTTTCCATAAAGTTGGTCAGAGGTGACACTCTTGGGGTTTAACTTGAGGAGAGCAACTTGTACGAAGTTTTATTTACCCTTGAGAGAACTAATACCCTCAGACAATGTTTAAATAATTTTGGACTTTCCAGAGAAAGCAGCACCTACGACCATCAACCCGTGTCTCACATTGATTGTGTCGAAGAGCTGGATGCATTTGTTGAGGAAACCTTCTTCAGGTTGCATCAAATTCTGACGACAGTAGTTTTTCAATGACTCAAGGAGCTGACCATAGTCTATTTTGGGTAGCTTAGTCTCAGGGAACAGATCTGATGTGATTGATGAGAACAGAGGCACGTCATTTACGGTGAATTTAGGGATGTTGACATCCATTAGGGCTCGTAGACAGACAACATCTTAGGTATCGTTAGCCATGGTTCTCTTAAGATTACCGGCTGCAGTAAGGATTGCCTTGAGTGCACGCATACCGAAATCGTAATGGTCTTGACTGGAGAGCTGTTCTGATGAAAGTCTCAAGGATGCGACAATCTTTCTTGCAAGATCTCTAGCTTCTTCAAAACCTACCGAGTAGAGATAGATTTCAGCAATCATAGCATAATCGGGCACCATCATAGCGCAAGGTCTGAAAAGGGCTTTCAGATTATCAGGAAGATCGGATCTACCTGCATATCCAGGATTCATCGTGATATTGATAGCACAAGAAGGGATAAGGGAAATGAACTCTCCATCGAACTCGAATTCCTTTTTCTTTTCCTTGATAGCGTTCTGGATTGTGAGTACCTGCTGGGCAATAACAGACAACACCTCCAAATCGATACGATTGAACTCATCGAAGCAGCACCAAGCTCCGGAAGAAGCTAGACCTTTGAAGAACTTCCTCATAGCAATGAAGTTTAGACCATCCGAACAATTGAACACCACACATTGCACAGCAAGAGCTTTAGCAAGATCCTTGACAGTTTCTGTCTTACCAGTTCCTGCAGGGCCTTCAGGTGCACCACCATAATTGAGATGGAAAGCACCCATCAATGTTCTGTAGCAACGATCCGTTAAGGGAGTGATCACAAGTCTGTTGCTATTTCCGAGGTATTCAAAACCATAGAGCAACTCTGCATTGATCATCTTAACCTTGCAGATATGGTTTTTAGCGTTACTTTCATCCCAATAGTATCTGAGCTGAGCGATCCAGTTAAACTCTTGGATGTCTGTACAGTTGCTGTTGGCGAGGCCCTCCATGACGTCCTTTCCGTGCACATCGATTGTGACTAAGGCACCCAATGTTAGGCGCTCCAATTCAGAGAGGTCCTGTCTAACGAGAATAACGATGTCCTTAAGTTAAGCTTTGAGGCGGGCAGCAAAAGCAGGTATGTTCTTTGTCTGAATAGCTTCTTCAGCTCCCTCAGTCCAGCGGATCATATTGACTGCCAATATTGTCTGTGCTGGCCATTTTCTGACCCATTTGACTCTATCAGTGGAATCGAGCAAAGAGTCTCTGGTGATTTTCTTCAATGTCGCAATCATAACGGATTAGATTTCGCTGAGCCATCTCTCCACATTACCTTTTTTCTATCCTTAATTGACATCGATGCTCTTGATGAAGTCGACCTTTTCCTTTTCTGCAGAAATCATCGCATTGACACACTGTTGCGGGGTGAAGTTAAGCTGTGAAATAGCTTCAAAACACTTGTTAATGTGTCTTTGGACGGTTTCGGGATCCTTGGTCTGTGCCAGAATTTCAAGCAACTCCTCATCTGACAAGAAATAGAATCTTGGGAAGAATCTCCTCTTGGTTTCAAGATACTCACTGAGGGACTTCTGAATCTCATCCAGGATTTTGTTAGCATTATCAAACTCAGTTTTGTATTTTTCGGAATCGATATTTTCCCACAAATTGGGCTCCTTCGAGAATGTCTCCATAGTCTGTCTCCAAGTTCTGTCCACCCAGTCGAACTTGTTCTTCTCGTTCTGCATCTTCTGTTTGATGTCCTCGCTTGAAAAGATCGGTTAGAGATACATCCAACCCCTTTGTGTTTTGATCCAACCTTCAAGAGTGTCCTGAATCAAGATCATCTTGGTTTCGATCGCACTTGCCTTTCCGATTACAGGCTTGATATAGGGAGAAGCTTTCATCATGAGCAGAATGTTCAGCTGATCATCCAACATTTGTTGGGCCTCATCCACTCCTCTCAACACAAAGGTTCCAGAGTTCTTATATCTCATAGTTTCGACTCTCAGGTTCTTCAGGACCTCGACGATACCATTGAGTTTCTTCTCTAGATTCCACTGCTTCTCAGCCTTCCTGGAAATCTCCTCAATCTGTTCCCTGAAGTTAACCAGACCCATTTCGATGATAGTTTGTAGGGTAAGATCATCGTTGGGTTCGATGTTGCTGACATTACATTATTTGGCTATCTATTTCCAGTAGATTGGCTTCTTGACGAGGGCCTCAGTGGTTAGCAACTCAATTAACCAGAGTCTTTCTCTAAACTTTTCGATATCCTTTTTGAGCTAGCCAACAACTTTGATTGCGGCTTCATTATTGATATCATCGAATACCTTAGTCAGCTGAATAGCATTCCTATAGAACTCCTGGTTGATTCTTTTTTCGATTTTACTGAAGTTGAGTTTCAGGAAAGGTCCGCCAAAGCACTGCTGCTTCTCGATATCGAACTCCATGCAGTTTGTCCAGAGCTTCAGATAAGGCTAGAAATTCTGTACAAGGGCATCGAGAGACTCATAGGTCGAAGGGATCATCTTGAACAGCTCCTATCTCTCATTGAATGATTTTATTTTCTCTTGGCATCCTGTAATCTTTTCATTAAGGTCTGAAGTACGAGTAGAACATCTTGAGACATTGGAATAATCGCCAAAGGATTTGATTTCGTTGAGATCTTTGTCCAACAAAGTCAGTTCCCTTGTAAAGGATTCTTTTTCGGATTCGAGGGTTTCGCTAAACTTGGATTCCTTTTCACCCACAGTCCTGTTGGCTTCCATGATCTGCATCTTAATGGCATCAGGTTGTTTCTTGAGCTCCCAGAAACCTTCGAAGGCCACGTCATCAATCTTGTACAGATAGTCCTCCATGAGAGTAAAATACTTGTTGATGGCATCGACTTAGTTCTTGATCTTCATCATCTCTGTCTCATTCTCTGCCACCAATCTCTTCAGTTCGAAGAGTTCGTTTTCGTTTTTGGGTGTCTGCTCCAATTTGTTGAGAATGCCACTGTATCTTTTGGCGATGTCCTCGATGTTTTCTGCGCAGGTATCATTCACTTTTTTAAGGACATCGTTGATAACTTCGTTGATCCGAGATATAAGCACCTATTTGGCTGCATGAGTTCTGACCTGGAAAAGCCCGCAGTTAACCTCGTCTGTGGCTAACCTCTGAATCACATTTTTAGCATTTGTGTACTCTTCGAGTTTGGCTTTGACTTCCTATCTATCGACATACAGTACCGGAATCAGGTGCTTACCACCATCCTTATTCTCAGTGGTTGGGAAGAGCTTCTTGATTATCGATGATGATGATTTTTCTATGATGTGAGAAAAACCTTTGAATTAATCAAGAATGAACTGAGGCTTCTTATATGATTCCCTGATGATCTCAACAGAAGTCCTTGAGGGATCAGCAAGAAGGGGATCATCCCGCGAAATCGAAAATGCGGGTTTACTATCTAAATTCAGCAAAGGTAACAAGTCCTTTTCCAAGCGATCAAATCCTTGTGAGAAGCGATACAGCACCTCAAAAGGAATAGTGAGAGTGTCCTCGATTGACTCGAGGTTAGGCTCATAGAACACGATCTCCTCTACTTATTCCTCAGGAGCTGGGGTATCCTTGATTTCTTTCTTGCTTTTCTTCTTTTCTTTCTTTTTCTTGGCTGCATTGACATTCAGATGCAATACAATCAAAGGAGAACTGTTGATCTTGTACAGGATACGATCATTCTCAACGGGTGCGAGGAACTGCCTAAGGAAGGTCATGTAGAGATCGATAGAACCGTGGAAAATGTTGTTCCTGATGACTGAGTTGAATAACATTTCAAACTTCGTGATCACCTTCTTGAGCTTATCTTCGTCATAAAGCTTCCTATCAGTTACGAAGAAACGGTATTCCTCTTTCAGGATATCCTGAATTTAGGAGATGATATGGCTTCTCCAGATCATAGTCCAACTCTCGATGGAGTTCTTGGACTACTGTTCTAATTTCTATTGGAAGAAGCTTAGGAGCATTGGTTCAGTGAAGCTCAGAACTGAGCCCCAAAGAGGGTATTTGTTGACGATCTCGCTGCCTTTCAATAGGATCAGTTTTTCACATTTCACTTCTTTGGATCTGCGGGAAACATGGTTTTTTGAAACCTCGCTCCAGCTGGTTTGGAAGGCCGGGTCTCTTTCGAATGCTTGAAGAGAAGGTCTGGCGATGGCATCAACTTTTGGGAGGGGTTCGGGAAGGAGGTAGTTGCTGACTGCTTCTTCTGGATGGTAAAGAAGGAACTTTTTCTCGAAGTCCATATGCATTTTCGTGAACTAATCGACTAAACCCTTGAAACAGAAGTATTTATCGAACTGGTGTGCTTCCTGGCTGTGCTTCTCGATTTTTCTGGATTTGATATTGTTGATGAGGCTCTCCGGAACTTCAGACACAACAGAGTCAGGGATATTCGCGATGTACTTCATGAGTTTGGTTTATTCCTCTGCTTGCTTCTGTCTTATTTTGCTCAGCTCCACTCTTCTATCGAAACCATCTGCGTCTTCATCTTTGAATTTGAGTGATAGTCTGTTCACGAACTTTAGCAACCCATTTTCCAAGACCCGGACGTAGAATTTACCAGAGGCAGCGTCGTAGTTCAGCAGCTCGATATCCGTCCATCTGTATTGGCCCTGACTATAGATTGGGGACTGACCATGGGGTGGAGGACTATTGAGGTATTTTCTGAGCCATTCCTCGGGTGTGAGATCTTGGTCCCAACAATCATAGTCCTTGAGATTTTTAGAAGGCTGGTCGATCGGAGATTTCCTGCTGGTCTGGGCGTTGCTGTCCATCTCATGCTTTAATGTGCTCGCGAGTGGTTTTTTCTTATCCTAATGAAGAGTAAGTTTGAGTGGCCTATTCTGGAAGGAATCGTTCAGCCTCTCTGGGTTCCTGGCTGGCTTTTCAACCTTGAAGGTTTCTTTCTTCGAGAGATCATTGATCCATTGAGACTACAAATATACATAACATTTTAGCGAATAAGGGATAGTTAGAGAATGGTGGTTCTTTACATTGGAGTCGAAATACTTCTGCTTCTCGATTAGTGAGCTGTTCAGTTTGGAGCTTTGTTGTTGTTTGTCATCACCTTGTTCCAGGGGTTTCAGGAGTATGTTTTTGCCTGAGGGCACGCGATGGCTTTTCTTGACCTCCTCGGCATGCTTCAGCAGGTTGTTGACACGCTCCTCGTGGTTCGGCTGGTGTGCGGGTGCGTTGGCCTTGGAGTAGAGTTGCGAGGAGTTGGCTGGCTTCTCCTCTCCGGACTCATCGATCTGCTTCTGATAGTATTGTTCGTACTGGCTCGCCTTTTCGAACTCGAAGTTGGGCAACTGTATCTTGCGAACAGGTCCACCGACTAGAACAAACAGTTATGATGATTGTCATGTGGTTTGGACTTACCTTTCTTTTTGGAATTGCTTCTCATTGATTGTTCGATCTATATGTATGTATATGTATTGTATATGTATGTAAAATATTTGAAATGAATATATATATGAATAATACAAAAATGTTAGTTATACAAATTTCGATTGATTTATTTTTTTAATCGATTTTTATTTTATGTTGGTTTTATATAAAAGTATTATTATTATTGTTTTAAAGAATTTGATTGGATAAGTGTCTACCTGATTTCTTTGTTTTGCTTTGTTCAGTATATATATATATATATATTTAATCATAAAGTTTGTTATTATTATTATTACTATTATCTCTCTCTCTCTCTTTGTTTTGTGATTCAATTGAATAGCAATGTATATCTTATCTACTAATCAAAAACAAATGGAATAGTTAACTCCACACACACACACACACATATTATTTATGAATTATGATGTTTTAGTAAATTATGGGGACCCCAAGATGCATGCAATGTTTATTAGTTACTATGGTTCAATACTCACTCGTTTTTCAAGGTTTTGGCCACTATTCTAGCCAGCATCGCCACTCCTGTCATCAATGACGCCAATATCACTGTCTTCTAAACTCCCGTCAACTGCTTCCTCTATGCCTCCCTTGCCACCCGCTTCCTCTCCTCCTCCTCCGATCTTTTTAGTTGAATCTGTTTGTTCTTCATCCTTTGCCATTATTCATTCTCTAAGATCCCCGTCAGCCTCCGCAATGGCTCACTGAAGTATCTCACAAGCAAGTCATCCAGGAGCCTGAAGTCCGAGTGTTCGGGATTGTTCATATCACATATCCCCCACTTATACTTTCTACCGAATATGAACTTGTCCTTTCCTATGTATATCTTATCCACTCCCGTAACCAGCAGAAAAGGTGGTGCTGCCCCACAATGCCTGTCGATAAGTGCAGGGAGCTTGTCAGGATATTTGGCACGAAGAACCTCCTAGCACTCAAACCACTTTATCCCGTTTTTGTTCTTCTCCTCCATCAGGTAGTTCTTGAATGATAGGATTTCGTTGTTGGTGTAGGTGTCAGCCTTCGCCAGAACTGGGATGACGTTAACGTACTTATGCAACCTGCCCATCAGGTATAAGTCATTCTCTGAGAGTCTTGGGCCTGTGAGAAAGAACAGACACACGTGGACCCGGCGATCCTAGATTTCCTCAATAGACCCCTCGATGATTTTCTTGCGATCCTTCATCTAGCAAACCTTCTCAATGCTATTCCTGAGCCTGACAACCAGTAAATCCCTGAGCTTGTGGTAGTATTCATTGATATCCTCCTGTAACATATACCCAGGAGTGTCGATCAGACTGACTGCATAGTTTCTTCCGGATTCAACCCTTTCGGTCTTGACTTACTATACCTAGATGGTGGAGTGTCTGAGATTGGCCTGCCAGTTGGTCCTGGACCTTCCTGCGAAGGCATCGATGAAGGAGGACTTGCCGACGGCCTGTGCACCGCATACTATTATATTGAAATTGACTGGTTTGCTCTGTCTCTGTTTTTCCATTTCCACGAACTGCCTGAATTCAGAAGGATTGTCTTGCTGATTCAGTACAGGCACAGGTATGGGTTACTGTTCTTGCTTGGTTCTGGGTTTCGACTGATTGCTATTCTGATTATGATGATGAGGGACAACAGGATAGATCTGCGATGTCGCCCCAATCTCACTCCCCTCATAGTAACTAATCTCCTCAGACCTAACAACCGCGTCCTCGTTATTCAGGAAATCATCGTTAAGTTTATTGGTTTGCTATTTTTGTTCTGCGACTGTTTTGCGTTTGATGTGGAGTTCGAGTTTCTCACGGTACTCTTTATGGGTGTCCCAGTAATTATTGGGGTTGTTATTGTCGTCGGGGGAAGTGGAGGGGATGTTGTCGGTGGTCTTGCAGGAGGAGGCCTGGTGGAAGGTGGTTCGGACTTCGGAGTCCACGGCCAGGGCGGGATCTTCGGTATGGAAGGTGGAGAACTCAGAGAAAGAGTGCGTCTTGTTCATTCTTTTTGATTTTGACATTTTATCCAGAGCTATATGTCTATACGATTTATATATTATATATACTTTGATCTGATACTACTTTGCAATAATATCCAGACTATTACTTACAATCGGCTAAGTTTTGTCATGATTACTTCTAATCATATATGATGATGGTTGGGATATAGATAAGCTCATGAAAACCAACCACAAAAGGAAAGGAAAAAATAGTGCTAGAGCCAATCAATCAATAAGAATCAATATATCTTTGAATCCGAACACCCCTATTAATTCCATCGCACATATATTAGCTTTCCTCACAGACTGCAACTCTGAATTTGGTTCGAGTTCTCCCTTGCCAATCCTTCCTGTCTGCAGTATTTGAATATCTTGTGTTATTGGGACTACGTCTTGTTGATGTTCATCACGATCATCGACTCGTCCAGGATCTACAGGTTGAATTTGCGCACTCGCAGACCACCGAAGAACAGACCCATCCCGTGAGTTCCTTGTTCTTCGTCGTCCTCCTCGCTGAGTCTCACGATATCGAACTCATAGCTAAAGATGGAGCTGTCTCGAGCGAATTTGGCGTAGACTTTCTCCTTGTGTCGCATGTACTCGCCCTACATCTCGCCTTGACCCAGTCTGGATTGCGATAGAACCTCCTCAATCTGGCTGTCCTTCAATTTTCTGTTGGATACTTGGACCAATAGAGAGCCGTCTTCAAAGAACCTGAGGTACCTGTAGTAGGTCACCACGTAATAAGGCACATTTGTTGTATACAGGGTCTTCTCGCCTCTTCTCACGTATTTCTCCTTCAGTATGTAGTAGCCGTTAAAATGCACCCTGGGAGCCCCCATGTACAAACTCCTAAACCCTCCCGCTCGGACCATAGATTCATAGTACTCGCGATTGACCCTGAGCTCAGTCGGACTAGTCTGCCAGACGAGGTCTCTGATGGAGATATTCGCTACATTGCGAATGTTAGGTGAAAATTCCAAAGGGTGCGATAAGATGTAACTGCGGATGTTGTTAAAGCGATGGGAGTTGGGGAGTGGGGGTTCTGGGTTGGACAATAGAACCTTACATATCCGGCGGTAGTACTTGTCCATGGGGAGTTTATTGTCTTCGATGAGCTGGGTTATGCTGGGGTCGACACGTGATAGATGGGAGATCTCGAGGGGGTTCAGGAAGAGAGCAATTTGGAAGGTAAGTTCACGGGGAAGAATGCGGAAAAACGGGACAACCCGTTCATCCTTAGTTTCCTTGACTTATTCCTCTTCCTCGAAGTGGGGTTTGGCTTCTGGGTATTTCTGGTGGTAGATGTCCAGGTATCGCTGCAGGATCTGTTCGGAGTGTTCAGGTTTGTCGAGGAGTTCCTTGATGATGAGACTCGGCTGAAGGAGGTCGGAGATGACTATGAGTATCTTGGTTGCTGTGGCTTGGTCGTACTCGCAGAACTCGAGGAGCAAGGATATCTCGGGTTTGATGAGACACTTGAACTGTTTGGTGAGTTTGCGGAGTTCCTCGTTAAGGGCATGTGCGGAGACAGGTTCCTGAGCCTTTATCATTTAAAGAGTCGTAGAGAGGCTGGAAGTCGGTGAAAAGAACTAAGGTCGAGGAAAGAAGAAGAGGTTTTGAAATGTGATGTTCAAAAGTAATAATAATAATATACAAGATTTATTTTCCGATATATTGGATTTTATATCGAGGGGGATGTTAAATGAAATATGTATACGTATATATACTAATGAATATAAAAGGAATGATGAGTTTAACATTAAAAAAACAATGTATATATGTTATAAATATTTAATAAATAACACAACAGAGAAAAGGAGTGATAGATCTTGATTGATTTGACTTTATAATAAATATTCTGATGGGGTTTGGGACAGAAAGTACTTTTTATTGTTAAGAATGTATATAATTTTGGGGGTTTTATATTGAATTGTTTGTAATTCTTTGATTAATTGGGCCAGGAACATATATGAATATACGCACAAACGATATAAAAAATAAATGGGGGGGGGTATCTGTCTATATAAGAATTAAATACCACTCCCATATCCCACTTTTTGTTTAAACAATCCATATTAATTGAGTATATATATACCTGTATATATACCTGTTTATACATTTTAAATTATCTCTTTATTTCCTTTTATAAACCCAAAAATAATCAATATCCCCCATATCCCCAAATACTTATAATAAAATACAACACTTAACTATCAAGCATAAAGGAATATACACACAACATGGAGATCTAAGCAACCCATAACAACAACCTATCTGATACCCGCAGCCAGCAGGACCACGAAATAGAAATGGATGTCTACTACCAAGGCACACCTGACGAGCTGTTTTCCCTCATCTACCCCCTCCACTCCCCCGAGGATCCCACCTTCAAATCCCTCACTCTTTCTGCTGCCTCCTTCCAGCCTATCCAGAGGACCCTCGAAATGACATATCTGCCTGACAATACCCAGAACACTGAACTACCCTCAAAACCCATTCACTACAAATCCAAACTCATACCCAATAGGACCAACTATTTCCTATCAACTATGGTCGAAGAGCAGCCTGGCAAGAATTGTCTAGTCTGGAGAAGCATAACCGCATGTCTCCAGATGCGTCCGACCAAGTAATCTCATGCCGCAGTGCCCATCCCAGATTAGAAGCCCAAAAGCACATCCCAGAAGCCTGATGGTACTAAGTAAGACTAGAAAGTATTAGAGGACTATGTAATGCGAAGAGACGGTGGTAGACTGTTGGAGAAGAAAATGAAAAGTTACGCATACGTGAGACACATGTACGCGTCATAGCCCAAACAGCAGCTAAAGATGGTGCGACTCGGGGATGGATAGAACACAGTAATGGATGAAATGAACTCAGCCCCCAACCAACTCCACCTCCCGATAGCGAACAGACTTACCAAACTTGAGTACCGAAACTCTCTCTCCAAGTGACAACTCCCCCCATATATATAATGCAAAATGTGTGTATAATGAATGTTCTACATCTACTTTTTTAGGTTATCATGAATATACAAATATATTGACTATAAAACTGTAGTACATTATGAATACATTATGAATACATTATGCATGATTTGACTGATTGATTGATTGAAAAAGGGAGTGAGTGGTGAGTATAGTTTGTTCGTCTCACCATAGTTTTATCCTCTGTGATGAGAAATTGGTATACTGAGGAGGAGTTTTCCTAGTCCTGTGTTGTTTGGGTGCACTCGCAGTGCTCGGAGTCAGGGCATTATATTCTGGCGTACTCGTAGCAGCAGTCACACGGCTGTAGTTGTTCGGGGATCCTATGTTTTTGGAAGCAGTAGCAGTGGTGGGGGGAGGATTTTTAGTAAGACTGGCAGTTTTGGGTTTATATAGTGATAACCCAAATGTCATGTTCTTGACACTCAGAGACTGGCTATTGCTATGGTTCTCCTTTTTGAAGCTGCGCATCCGACTCATTATGTAGTTCATCTGTATATATTATGGTGAAATGTGTGGGTGGTTGTTGTATGGGAGAGGGGGGCTGGTGAGTTGGAGTCTATATACCTTTTTGAAATTAGGACAGTTGAGGATGCTCATAGAGTTCTGGCTGGTGATCCTGATGCTTTATTGTTTTTGCAGTTCGATTTGCTATGCTGTACATAATATTTACGATAGGATATAATTAAAATAAGTAAAGTAGAGAAGTACCTTCGAGGACGCATTGGAGTTTGAGGGAGAGGATATTGTTGTATTTTTTGCTGATGTAGACTTTGTTGACGTCGCTGAGTTGCTGGTAGGGTTCGCGTTCGGGGCTGTCTCTGCCGGTGTTCATGAGTGATGAATTAGTAGACCTATATATACATATTACAGAAGGAGCGATGAATGATATGATATGATGATATTTTTAATGTAAATAATCAATAAATAATGGATGAGGTTCACACAAGAGATCTTCAAATAAAACAAGAAAGAAGAAGAAGCGTGTAGAGGGAAAATATCGTGACAAAAAACACTCAGATCATTTTCTACATTGAACGTGTTTTTTTCTATTAATTTTTGTAATGAGGACTGAATCGTCATTTGTTTGATCTTTTTATGGAATATATACATATTCTCTTCCTTTATATCCAAACAAAAAATAACACAATACATCCATCTAGTACCTTGAGAACTTGAGGAGTCGGGTCTTGATTTTCGAGAAATTCAGCATCTTTTCCAACTAGTCCTCCTTCAATGCTTTCTCCACCTCCGCCTCCTCGCACTTCTTCAGGAACTTCTTGGCGCTGTTCTCGAAGAACTTGGATTAGGACTGCACTATTTTTTTGAGGTTTTTGATGGAACAACTGATGATTTCGGTGGGTCTGCCCCCCAGCAGTTCCTTGGCTTCCTTGGTGTACTCTTCCAGCATATGGCTCATGGTTGGTAATTATTGTTAATTGTGGAGGGGAGTCTATTGTGTGTTCTGTTGTGAGTATGGAGTCGAGTATTTAATAAAGTGATGTTGGATGAAAATGAGTGATCGATGTGGGAAATGTAATAATTATAATAATAAATATGTGTATAGACATATATATATATATATCATCCTGAAATAACATACAAAGAATAGAAATCGGAGGGAGTTTTAGAAGGATTTGTGAAGGGAGTGTCTGCAGAGAAAAAAAGGGGGAACAAAAAAGGGAGAAGCTTTTAAAAAACTATAAATACATTTATATATATATTATTATCACTTCATTCCTAATCCTTGAACTAACTTCATTCCTACATACATAATATCTATTATCGATAAAATTATGATTTCTATGACTAAAATATTGATTTACTCTTCTTTTGCTATTTGTTTTTTTAACTTTAGATTCTCTCTATTATTTCAATTATAATATCTCATTCCTATATATATATATATCTATATATGTAAATATATTGTTATTATTATTGTGCAGGAATATAATGTACATGGTGCACACTCTACCCTTATTTTATTATTATTGCTATTGTCCGATATACATACATATATAATACAATATACAATATATATACTGACTGGATTCCTATGGCATTTATAAACAGAATAGCACCCTCAAATAATGCTTTGGTGAGTTGTGTTGGTGCACAGTCAGGCCTTCAAAGCCTGAAGACGCTGTAAAGCGTAGCGGTTCGATTCCGCCTCTGAAGCGTTTTTTATTTAATTTTAATTTTATTTTCTTAAGAATACCCTTATATATTTTTGTTTAGATTTCTTTTTTTGTGGGTTGCTTAAGATGATAAACAAAATAATAATAACAATAAGAGGGATGGATCTAAGACAAACAACAATGATGATGATAATAATAACTATTGTCTCCTCCTTAACTTTGTTTCTGGTGTCTACTATCTACCACTTGTTTCTCGGCTAATTCTGAGAATCATCTGGTTACCTGATCCATCATCATCAAGAAACCATAATGCTATTGACTCTAGTTAGTTATCTATCTATATATCTATATTTATCCCCCTGTCTTTTAATATTTTAGTTATTATCTTTTTGATTCTAGAGGCAGAAGCGTTCTTCATAAATAATAGTTTTTTTGTTTCGAAATATTTGCGCTCAACTCTATAAAATAACATGATTAATGTCATGGAATTGGATAATCAGCAATCCCACAGATCTCACACACACAACTATATAGACCATGGGTCAACATCGCTGCCCTCTCTCTTGATTTCACTCAGCATCTCTTAGGTCTCGATTTCCCCTTCTCCTCTTTGTCCTTTGATTCCCACTTATCCTTCGACTCTCCTTTCTCCTTGGACTCCCCAATCTCCCTCCTGCTCTTCTTCTTCTCATTCTCCTCCTTCTCATCCGTGATATTGAACTTCTTCCTCCACTTCTTCATGTCCTCTTCGTACTTCACCTTCATATCATCATACTCTCTCCTGATTTCCCGAAGCTCCTTTTCACTGAGGTCATCCCACAAGATCTTGATCTTGTAGCGAATATTCTTCTAACCTGGAGCGAAGGTCATGCGTTTGCGCTGTCGGAACAGGAAGTAAGGATTCGTGGGTTTTTTGGGCATCTCCTTCTCGGCCAGAAGGGAGCTGATAACCTTTTTCTCCATATTGATACTGTGTGTCTGCTGCTACTAATCAGTGTGTATGTGTTATAAAAATATTTACTACGATTATACTTGGCCGATCAAACAGACCAGTATTTAAAAGGGAAGACCCCCTCTTCCTTTTTACATGAATAAATCAAATTAAGGCGGAATACGGTTATGCCTATCTTATAGTTTTTCTTCCAAGCTTTTCGCTAAATTTACAGGGTTCAGCTACCTATCCCACATCATCATATGCTACAACTCTCAATACCATTCGTTCATTTACTATTATTATTACAATTTTCGACGACTTACCACCCTCTCCCTATAATCCCATTAATTCTCTCAAAACCCATACCAGTTATATACATACCCAAAAACCATCGTAATGATCAAACTCTTCCTTGCCTTCGCTTTGCTCTTCGTCTGCACCCTTCAGTACGATAGCCTCCAGACCTGTTTCGCCAAATGTCCTGAACCCCTCACCCTCTGCCGTGCCAACAAGGCCTGCAATGATGTCGTGGAGTACTGTACCCAGCAGAATGACTTCGTGAGCTGTCTGAGCAGAGCCAACAGTCTGTTCGCGTCTCGGATCCTGAAGTGTGTGAACATCAACTGCGAAATGCAATACTCGTGATCTGCATTATAAGAAAGACCCTCAATATACATATATCTCTATAGATGTGAGATAAGCAACCCCCCTCCAAACATACTATTGCTAGCTAAATAAATAAATAGACTAAATATTTTTTTAGAGTATCGATTTCCTGTACCCGCACTGATCACTTCTACTTCCTTCGGTTTTTTCTCTTTACACTTACATTTCAAACCGATTCTTTCTGAGCTAATGATGTTTTCTTATTGATCATAATCAAAATTAAGCTATCCGAAACATAAATATGAATAGAAAACCAAAAGATATATGATCTAGCTGACCTGATTTCGGAAAGCCAAGCGAGAAGCAATGAAACTCACATAAAAAATATAGACTGCCTGATTATTTTACATAGTAGAAAAAATCCACATGTGGACCAACGAATACCCTTTTTCCCTTCATCTATGCTTTCTTCTTACATTTTTCATAGATAGTTGAAATATTACTAGTTCTTTGTATTCTGATGTTGCTGGTAACTGTCTTATTAGTCATTGTATTCCTTACTATTACTATTGTTATTACCATGGCTTTTCACTACTTTTTTGCTTTTCGCCTTCGGTCTGCGAAGCTCAAGCCTCCCATCCCTCCCATCCCCTCCATCAGGTGCTTTTAACGACTTCAGTAGTTCCACTTTCTCACGGAGTCCTTCACTTTCCTTTTTGGTGCTGCGTATCATATTACGAATCAGCCGCAACTATTTAGTAAAGGTTGACTTCTGTCGTTTGAGTTAATGGTCTAGTTATGCTAGTTAGCCTTGTATTTGTTGGAGTTGTTGAGCCGAGGAGATCTTCATCAGAGGTACAGGGTTGTTGTTGTTGCTGTGCTTTTTAGTTTGGATATCTTCGCCAGTGTATGGGCTGTTGTTATTTTTATTAGGGTTGTTCCTTTGCTGGCCATTATTATTATTACTGGCACCACTGGGCAGGCGACTCAGCATGTGGCTACCCTACCGGGGATGGGTTGAATCAGCGTCTTGGTGTTTCTGGGCCTCTTTTCTTAGCTACTTCTATCTGATCTAGGAATATATAGGGCAAGAAAATAGGGTATTGGTGGTGAGGTCAAAATGAGGGGTCAAAACATTTATTGTGTTCATTATCAGACTCCATAACCAAAGCAGATGAGATATAGATACCAAGATAAGGATAATGAGCATAGATGTAGTTACCTGCTGGCGCAATATCTCTGCATATTTTAACTTCTTCTCACGTTCACTGCTCATATTTGTGCTAGGAAGTGTCTGTCCCACTTTTTTATTATTATTAATTATTATTCTGGTTTTTTATGGATTTACTAGGATAAATTCCGGATCCAAAGTTATATACATATACATATTATTTATCTAATTTTCTATTGACTTGAGACCTCCAGTACATGGAATAATGGCTATATTATTGAAATTATAGTTAAAGTATTGAGGATTTGTCCTCAGAATCAGAAAACACCTTTTTAGACTATAAAGGTAGTAAAAAGAATACTGATTTAGATATATTCATTTTTCTCCCGAGGAACCTCGGCCAATATTATATACACTTATTTTTTTAGAACAGTTATTGTTTTTAGATTCTCCACCTCCTCCTTATTTGCATACATAGCCACCAAAAAATCCTGACTACTTCTTTCTTCTTCTCCTATTTTTGTCTCTCTAAACATTGTCTTTTGAGAATAGTGATATCTAAATATCTATATCTTTTCCCCAAAGACATCTCATCGTAGAGAGAAAGAGAGAGAAAGAGAAGAGTCCGAGTAGAATCTATTTAGTGGTTGGTTTGTATGCAGCCGGAGTGCTAACACTCCTACACCCTCCTCAATGTTTTTATTTCTTTAGCAACTGCTCGTCTCTGCGTTCTTCTAGCATTTCGAAGATGCAGAATGTTATCGTGTTCGCAAGGGGTTTCTTGAATAGACGCGGCATGAGACCTTTGAGCCAGCCACCATTGCTGAACATGTACTGGAACTCTTTAGTCAATGAGGTATGCTTCGGAGTGGTTTTGCTCAGGTTACGAATGCCCTCGGTTTGCAGACGGGCTCTCACGATCTCCAGGGGATGGGAAGCTGCAGTCGAAATCAGACCAGCGAGTATTCCGGATCCGAAACGGTTGATACCCAGGTCTTTGAAGTGCTAGTATAGCATGTAGTAGAAGCCTGCGAATATCCCTTCCTTCATACAGGACACATAAGCACCTTTGAAGAAGGTGTTAATGCCCTCATACTTTGTTATTTTGCGGAAGGCATCCAGTACCGAGGTATACCCATGGAAATTGGCCAGTTCGTACCGCGTCTCGACGATCGCCAGAGGGTTGGTCACGAAGGTACTTATCATGCGTGCGAGTAGGGAGTTCCTGAAATTGTCGTGATGCTTGATGTCATGATCGTGATTTTCTAGGGATCTCAGGATTTCGAAGTAGAGGAAACTGCCAGCACCTGCACGCATACTGGCTGCAACCATGCCCTTGAAGTAGCCACGTACTCCCTATTTCTCGAGGATGTAGACTTTGGCAGAGACGAAGTTGCGAAAGACATTGGGTCCGATGGGCAGATCCTTGGGCGGGATCATGATAGCCATTTTGATATTTTCTAGGGGCTGT
This sequence comes from Lepidurus packardi, assembly GCA_023053545.1. NCBI lineage: Eukaryota > Metazoa > Arthropoda > Branchiopoda > Notostraca > Triopsidae > Lepidurus > Lepidurus packardi. The sequence continues at coordinate 24,624 of JAKZAN010000336.1, forward strand.
AGTATGGCAGTGGTGAGGATGCCAGCGAGAGCACCCATGAGTCCGTTGGAAGTATGGCGATCCATGAATGAGTGGGCACTTGTGTATATGGAGGGTATGTCTTTTGGTGAGGAGTGGAACCTTGTTAGGGCGTATAATATATAATATGTGATAATAATATAACTTTTTGATGTGTTTGTTATATATGCATATGTTTTGTTGTTGGTATAATATTATAGTGAGGATTCGATTGTCCCCCCCCTTTCTTCTTCTTCATTCATATATATATATATACATATATAATTATTTTGTATCAAGATTTTCATATATATATATATATGTATGTGTGTATGTGCATGTGTGTGTGTGTTCTAGAGTTGTGTAAAAATTAATAGAAAATCTCAATAACTTGGGTGTGTTCTATAGGGATTTGGTTATATGTATATTAGTTTGTTTTTAATATTTTTTTAAAAATAACATAACACTGCTAAACATACATACCCCTCCCCCATAATCCCGTATACACGGAATTTACATTATACTGTGTTAGTCATTTGTGTTGTTTTTTTAGTAGTTTTCGTTAAAAAAATAATACAAATATATATATAATGATCTACCCTCATAATACTAGGACTACTACTATTGGGAAGGTTGAAAAGAACCCTGCACTCAGGGCTACGACTCCTCGCATTGCTGACATGGTTGCAGAGAAACTCAAGGAACGCAGGAACACACATAACGATACCAATATTTCGAGAAACTAAGACCCAAACTACAATAACATATCCTCATCCTCCAATCATCATAACTATACCAATAATATCCTGCCTAACAACACCAACAGTTCGCTTATGGTTAAGTCAGGCAAAAAGGGAGCTTCATTCTACACTTCGCAACCTAATAAATCACTCAGTATCTGTGGGCCTCAAGTCAGTATCAGTGTTACTTATCCCTCGGTACTCGGTAACAGCCAGCTACTTTACATAGAAACACTTGAAGAGGCCTAGAAAGTGCTGAAGAAGCGAATCAAAGGTCTGTAGTAGGCATTGGCTGATAAATAAAAAGGGAAGGAGTCGGAGTCCCGACAGGACATAGATGACAATATGAAAAAATGCATGTACCTGGTAGAGCTAGAGAACTACTATGACGAGTCTCGCAAACTGCTGCTGTCGTGCTGCATGGAACTGATTGACTGTAAAGCATACTTCTGCCAACAGGAGGGGTCTTAGGATGACGACCAAGCAATTAAACGCCTGACTTCGATCAACTCAATCCTTCAGAGAAACGAAAACTTGCTCAAGAATTTCACATACTACGATATCTACGGGTATGGGGAAGTTGAGAACAGGGAAAAAGCCAATATGATTATAGAACTTGAGAAGCTCAGACAGACCTGTACTTTCCAGGAAAAGACCATCCATAAACTGCGGGAACTGAAGGACGCAGCTAGTGTTTCTGAGTCAGGAAGCTTCTACAATCATGAGGACCCAGAAATCTCTTTCGAGCAGGAGAGAAGACTCTTAAGACACGAAATCAATCGGGTCTTCAAGGATAACTAGCGACTGAAAAAGGAAATAGGCAGCACATACCAACAGTTTGTCCAGACTCTGAGCAACAGCAAACAGTTCAACTCCCTCAAGAGCCAGTCTGTATTGGTACGCGACTACATGAAAATGCTGGATGAGACCACAGTCCTACGGTAACAGACTAGCCAGGCCCGAACTGAAAAACAATACCTATAGAACAGACTAGGGCAAGAGAAGCAACGCAACTTGCTCAATATCGGAGAGATTGATAAACTAAAATCTCTCTTATCTGTCCAGCAAAAACAACAGCAGTCGGCAATGGTACAGTCTTAACCCACTCCAGAAAAGCAGCAACAGCAGCATCTACTACTACTTCTACGGCAACAGATTGAGCAGAAAGATAAAGTTATTGAGGATCTGCAGAACCGGATCCTCATCGCTTAGACGCTGCTATAGGAGACTAAGATGAGGCTGGAGTCTGTCAACTTGGAGGGTACACACAAGAAAGAACATCCGCAACAGGGTGACCAGATTGATAGTAGTACCTGGACGCCCAATAAAGTACACAACAATCAGGATGATCTTGGACTTTCAAATATCCATGTGCATGATTCCCCTGCTGGCTGGACCGACGACGTCGAAGAACTATACTCCTATCTCCTTTCCTCGTGCTCATAACACTCAGAAACCTTAGCAGAGGTATTGAAGAAATACAGATCCAAGAACTAGGAACAGCGACGATAACTCCAAGACCAATCCAAGAAAGATAAAGAGTAGAAAGAACAGATTCTGAGCTGGTGTCGAAGAGTGTACGGTTTGTTAAAGCAGTCGAACATCCCTGCTTAGGAAGTCGAGAAACACTTATTATAGCTACAGGAACTCTCTAAAAACCCTGGCAAACATACCAATGCCATCAAATCACGCATGAAAGTGATCATCGGCTGCCTGGAACAGATCAAGATTCTGGCAGAAGGGTTCAGCTATCCAGGACAGAAAGAAGTGGAGTCGGAGCTGGAGGTCTATATTGGGGCACTGAAGGAGAGGAACTAAGTGATAGATGAGGTATAGAATGAGGACGGGAGTAGTGTGAACCACACCCACTACAAAAGCTAAGCTTTCACAGACAACGAGGACGAGATGTCATGTGATTGACCAAATTTATATTAATACATCTACATCAATATCTATACATGTACATATACAACATCTAAATTGGTTATATCTAATTATTGGACTTCCTCTTCCCACATACACACATATAAACATATAAAGGAATATGATGTTGAGTAAAAAAAATATTCACTATTTATTGTTATTTATAGATGTTTTAAGGTCAGTATTATTTCTATCTATCCGTGAAGAGTTCCTGCACGTAACGTAGGTATGTCTTCATGTCTTGGTAGTTCGAACGAAGCTCCCGCATGCTCATCTCAGTCGTACTCCCTCCTGAATAGTAGCTGCTGAGGGCTTAGTTGCTCATTTGTCGCACCAGTGGTCGGCAGCTCTGGACTGTACTCTCGCTCTGTTGGTACTTATACTTGCTCCGGTTGGATATTTCTTCATAGGATTATCGTTTTTATTGTAGGGTGGCTTTCAGAATTTTCATCCCGGAATCCAGCTCAACCCTGATCCTGCTCATATCCTTCCGCATTCTGTTAAGTTAGTTCAGGCTACTTGCTAGTGCTTTGCCCAGCCTCATCTTCATGTTCTTTTTCAAGTCATGACTAGGTAAGGTAGCTGAGTCCTGACGATGTGCTACCATTTTGCGAAGCTGCGAGCGTTCTTAATCGTAAACCTTCTTACAGAATTCGAGAGTTTTATTGAGGACTTCCTTTTAACAGATCGCTGTCTTCATCTTTTAGTCTGAATCCTCGAATCTGCCCTTGAGAATCGTTATTTCAGCCTTAAGACTGGCAATTTGTTCAGTTTGTGCACTGTTCTGGGCTTCTTGGGCTTGAAGTTTTATTGTCTTCTCAAATAGTTATTTCTCGAAGTCTGATATCTTTTGGCGACAGAGCTCTTACATCTTCCTGCCGAACTCTCTTGATATTTCAGATCTCTTGTCGCCTCGACTGCTCGCCCTACTCGGGCACTTGTAAGACACTGAGCTCTCCTTCATCGGCTATGACTCACTATCCGTTTGAATTGCCCTAACAGGACCAGCCAGTGTTAACAATCTTTCGAGTTCGAGAATCCGGTTATCCTTGGCTTCAATCCTACTCAACTGGAGCTTCTATGCAGCTTCTGCCTTCCGGTTCAGCTACATCCGTTCTAACTTGTACTGCTCAGTGATACGTTGAAGTATGGCTTCCGACTCCCTTACCTACTTTTTCAGACCCTAATTCTCTTCCTTCATCTTGGACCCATATTGCTAACTCTGCCCTAACTTATCTAGGAGTTATTCGCTGTTGCGTTTCAACTACTAGATTTTGCTGTGTAACTATTTTTTATCTGCTTTGTGGGTTTGCTGTTGTATTCTAGTCTGATCCTAGGTTTTTGCGAACTAGCTTTAAAGTTGATTGATGGTGTTCCGGAGTTCCCTTAGGTCCACTTTGAGTCTTAGGTTTTCCTCTTCCACGACCTGCAAAACCCTCTCTTCCCTCTCTGAGTAGTTTTTGGACTAGGAGATGTCTTCAGAACCCACCTACAATACTACAATCCTCTACTGAAGCATATTGATCTCTCTACTCATTTTAGCAAGTAGCTATTCCCGATTCGTGAGGCTCTTCTGGCTGAATCTCAACTCATTCAGCAATCTCCGTACCGTGAATTCCACATTCTCCACGTGCTAGTTATTATACCCTTTCAACAGTTCCTTGATGCTTTTATCTTGCTGTTCGTGCTCTTTGGAGATGTCATCAATTTTATCCTCAAGGGTTTTCTTCTAGTACTGCAGGTCTGTTATGTATTTATGGCTTATTAAAAGTGATTCATGTAGGTCTTTAGTATGCTGGACCTCATCCAATTTCCGAGTGAGGTCGGCATTGGACATCTGTGCCTGTGCGAGTTCATCGGTGAGTCGATCGACTTCAAGCTCCAGTGCATTCTGGACCGATGCTGCAAATATCTCTACGATCTGCTGCTGCTTTTCAGAAGGCTGGAGGTAGTCCTGATGGAGAACAGAGACAACCGGGTCTCGGATGAGTTTGTCATAGTTCTGAGTGATGATCTTGAGCAAAGATGAGCGGGTGCTGCTGCGGATGAGTTCTTGGACTGACCTGTATTATTGTTATTCGATCATGTTCTCATGCAAGGAATAATTATAATTCCAGAGAGGAAGACGGCATCGTATACAAGTAATATGAATATCGGCACACATGCATATGCATATATATATGGATAGTTATAGTTTTTATACAATAAATAGATACCAATTAAGGAAGGGAAGATAAAATAATGAATATTATATAAAATAAGGGGGGGTTTGTTAAGGGGAGTTGTGTATTTATTGTTATGTTTTAGGGTTATTTTTCTTTCAAAGACCAGTAGCCCAGGGTTCGATATTGAAATCTCCCATCGTTTTGAATTTCTCACGATGGTTCTCCTTCGTTGCCGGCCTCACATTCTTAGGTATGCTCCGCAAAGGTGTATTGTTAGTATTGATGAAATGTGTGTTAAACTCTGATGATGTCTTGTGTGTCTCTTCAGCCCATTCCTGTACTTTCCTTTTGAGGTGGTTGTTGATCATATCATAAGCTCTTCTGCTGCGTTTCGGCTCGATGGTCTTCTCGCTTTCGTCCTGGGGGTTCTGGATGCGAGTATTCATAGTATTTTTGTTATTTGGGGTTTTGTTGATCCGCGACTGTTCTGCGGGGTTGACAGTCGGAGGCGGTGTGGGATCGATCTTGATTTTATTGCCAAGAAGTACAGTGCTGTCTAGATTCTCAGTTTTTCTACGTTGCTGACTCCACTGGGTGAGTTGTTGGATATCAGGTTTAGCCAGTTTATGGTGTTTGTTCCGATAATCCTTCTTGATGCGAGTCAGAGACCCATTAAGGGAGTTGCTATAGATGTTATAATTTTTATGTTCGTTCTTGAGTTTAGTTTTTATTCCAGCGATGCTGTTGGTGGTTCTGAAGAACACGTCAGAGAAGTCCAGGGGGCGGGGGCTGTTTTGGTTGGTGGTTGATGATGAAGGGTTGTTGGTATTGCTCCGGGAGTCTTTGTTGTTGCTCCGAGAGATGGGCAGGAAGGTGGTCATGAAGACTGTTTTGGGGTACGGTTTGGTCTTCCCACTACTGTTCTTTTTACGACTATACCTGCAGAGTGCAAAGGGTTTCTCATTGGTATGGATGATAGGGGTAGCAGTAGTGTTTTATAAGGAGCATGACTCTCGGTGGGCAGACTATGTCTATTTTTGGAACCTCTAGTCTGTCAACTCTTCTTCTTGTCGCAGTCGCTTGATTTCGAAGAGTTTGGCCTTGATAGTGGAAGATTGTTTCTTGATAGGCAGGACCAAAGAGTGCACGACTACCACAGGGTTGGCAGGAGAAGTGGATATCTGCAGAGCATTTTGATGAGGCAGCAACTCCTGGGAATGGTTGTGGTAGCTACTGAATGAATATCTGATGGGAGTGGGTGGATGTGTGGTAGTGTAGTTCTGATGGGAGTGGATGAAGCACTCCCTCCCGATGACATCAGATTGGTTGTTAGATGGATCCTGTTCTGTTCTGAACCTGGGGGCATATCGTCTCTTCATAGAATCATGCAGGGAGGGAGAAGGGAGAGGAGTACTTTATATATCTATGTATATATAATGGTTATGTGAAGTACAAAAGACAAAACTTTAATGAAGAGAGAACCTAATAAATAATAATAGGGCAAAGAGTTGTGTTTGAGATAAAAAAAAAGATGATCATGCATAGTAGATATATTTTTTACTTGAAAGACGGACAAAAACAACCCCCTCTGTGTGTGTCTGTCTCCCTCTGTCTGCCTCAAAACCAATTAATATTTTCAATATAAATATAGATATTGTAAATCTCTATAAATAGTCAAAATAAATACTAAACAAAAACAACAAAAGGGTCAGACAAATAGTGTAGTTCTATATATTCATTATCGATAGTAATTTAACTGGTTTTAGACATAGATATACATTATTAAAATACATATATAGTATTTTTGAAAAATCTAAAAACATAAACTCTCTTTTTTTTTTATTCTATTTGTCTATTCCTCACACATACCATCAGAAGGATGAATAATATCGCAGAACAGGTGGTTAAGAATATCGTCAGGCCTCCTAGAGAACAGTACCGACTTCGCAGACTAGGTAACAACAATACAACATCGATACTATCGCATTGTTGTCAGGTTAAAAACACTTCGCTCTCCCATCCGTCGTCTCCAATCGTAATCTCTCAGTCCATCGCCATGACTTTGTCGCCGTCAACAAATCCCAACAACGGATCCACGCCAGCTTCTTCGCCATCGCCCAATAACCACCCCATACAATCCCATGCATCATCTACCTGCACGCCAATAATGGATCCAGGTGCGAAGGAATGGACTACCTCAAATCCATCTTGTCCAGCGAAATGAACTACCTTGTAATGGACTGTTCAGGGTCGGGACATTCCGATGGCGAGACCATTAGTCTAGGGCTGCGGGAAGCCGGGGACCTCGAAGCAGTCGTTAGTTATATGACTAATAATTTCGGAGTGCGGGAATTCGCATTATGGGGACGCTCGATGGGGGCAGTTACAGGTAAACCAAAATATTTAATGACATAGTCATCATCCCCCAATAGCCCTTATCTACCTGTCCAGGAACCCGTCGCCAGTGAGGGTGGCTATTTACGACAGTCCTTTCTGCAGCCTCAAAAAGCTAGTCAAACAGCTCGCACGCCAGAAGACAATGATCCCCAACTTCATGCTCTAGCCTATCCTCAACTCGATTGAATAACAGCTCCAGAAACTGGGCAAGTTCTCCTTCAACGACCTTAAGATCAAGAACTATCTGGACAATATAAAGGCAGCCGGACTCTTTATCTCTTCGGAGAGAGACAAACTGGTGCCACACCAACACTGTCTGAAACTATACAACCGTTACAAAGCAGACAAGAAAATGGAGTACATCAGCCAGGAGCATCACGAAGCGAGAACCCCCGAATTCATAGCCAAATGTATCGATTTCATCAAGTCCAAGATCAGAGCCAATAAACCGACGAACAACGAGAACTTTCTTACTAGCAGAATAATGGCCAATAATGATGCTGTCAACTATAATGTCCGAGGGATGAATGTCTATGGGGACTTGCAATCTTTGGAACCCGAGAATAGTGGGAACTTGACTACACTGGAGACTAGTTATTCCGAAACAGTAGGCAGACGATCTATGGAGTCTAATCGTTCAGGGTACAAGGGAGGGGAGTTCGGACAGGCTGAGCTGTGTAATGAGGATTTGGGAGCTTGTGTGTCTCAGAACTCCTCCTTCTTGTGTTTCTTTGACAAAGTGTGTACCAAAGACACAAACCCCTCCAAACTACTCCCTCCTCCCACTATCACTCCCAAATGGTATGAACCTGCCAATTCTTCGGGTGGCCTTCTTACCCGTAAAAACAAGGACAACAACCCACTAATCAACTCTGTTAGCACACAAAACAACCCTTCAAACCCTAATCTATTAGTATTTCCTCGAAACTCCTCCTCAAACTTCATGCCCCAACAACAACAACAACAACTATCAAGAAAGGAGTACCAGGAAAAGATAAGTTTGCAATAACTGAGGAGACAGTATTTCGAACACCCAGAATACCAGCACAATGGAGGAGGAGTTGTGCAGAGATCAATGATGCCATCGCCAATGCTCAACGGCAGACAGAGTATCCAGTTTTCCCCTCCGCCAACACGAAGCCTAAACAGCAGCCCAGTTCCGGGACACACCAACTGGCCATAACCCTACCTGATGAGAATGTGAGTGTTCTATCCTTCTAATATCTGATCCCGCATCCATTTTCTTCCCTTTTTCGCTACTGTGTAGGATTAGTTGCCCAACTATTATGATATTTGTTTAACCCTCTCCATAATGCATTGGTATTCTCAACTGTCATATCATATATATATTTTATTAGTATTTTTATCTCTATATTTTCTCCTACTCTCATAATTAAGTAGTTATCTGAAAAAAGGACATAATCATTCTTCTCTACCCCCCGTACTGTCGAATAAATATACATATATAAACATATATCATCATTTATTATTTTTGTAAGACAAAAAAACAAAATCCAATATATATATATATGGATATGGAACCTGGCTCCATCGAGTCACGCTACATCGGTTGCTCTAAGGGCATCGAGATCATCGTCACCATAGTCCTCGTTATTGGTTTCGTCATCTCCATCCTCAAACAGCGCCAGCAGATCTACCTCGACTGTCAGTAGGAACTCGAAAAGGCAAGATAGACCACTGTCATCGTCGGACGCGAGAGGAACTATGCATAACAACAAGAGGAGTTCCCCAATCATATTCATCATCCACATATCCCACCCAATGCACGTGCTGAGGCCATCCCTAGTGTCAATAACATGCCCCGTGAGTCCCACACCCAGCATGCTGTTCTATAATCAACGGTTCCGTTACCCCTGACGAACTCGATAAGCCATGTCAATCGAACCTCCCTACCTCAAGGACAGCAGAATTCTATTAACGCAAACCATCAGATTCAACACACAGGGAATGCTATTGACTCGGAACAAGAGCCCCTATCTGTTTTACTCGCCCAAAAACCACTGTTTTTCCGAATGGCATACAAATTCTAACAGTTCTACAGCCAACTAGCCTTCATGGGTGTTCTACTAATCAACATCGTGTGCATGTGGAGTTACGAGTACCTGCTGATTTCCGCAGTGCTGTACGTTATACTGATGGTGATCAAGATCTAAGACTTTTGTGGTATCGATAACATGTACGCCCGGCTTATCCTTGAGAAACTGCCTACAATCGTGGTGCTGAGCTGGTTCATAAATTTCCTCGCAGCCTCCTAAAAGGACGTATTCGTGAATAACTCCCCTGCTCCTCCTCCACCCCTCCATCATAAATGAAACAAAATACGATATTTTTACTAATCAAAAATACTAAACAATGGGTATTAGGAAAAACAGTAGTCAAGTGAATAAAAGAACAAAATAACAAAATATCCCAATATTTTACAGAATCTAATGAGTGAATGAATACAGAGAGTAGATACAAAAGAACAATGAGGAAGAGTTTAATAAGAGAGAGAGATAATAAATTACTATTCAAGTCGAGTCAAAAATAGCAAACAAAAAACACTCGTTTGATGGATAATTTTTGTATCTATATATCTATAGATCTACTCAGATATGAAGGTGATGATGATGATGGTATAACAAAAATAGTTTAATTTATTTTAAATCAATGCTATATAATAAACCCCCCCCCCCCCCCCCCCCCCCCCCCCGATAATATAATTGATAGAGCTGAACAAAAAAATCAGAATAAATAAATCATCAATCAATCAGATAGCATTATTTTTGAATTGAAACAACTTCTATTTTCTGCTCCACTGATTAAAATTTTAACATCAGACAGAAGAAGAACCATCTATCTTTTTTCTGATCAGCTTTTCTAGGTTTTTTCTTATCGATTTCTTTTACTTATCAATAGAAAGGATAAAAAACAATTTAAATGTTCTTTGATACATAATGCATGCCTATATTAATTGTACTAAATATATATATTTGAGTATCCTTAGACCTTTTTCTACTTCTCCTCGATGCTTGATTGTCTCATACAGGTGCTCGGAACCTATCTCCTCCTCAAGGCACTCTGGGCTGTCTTCCAGTTCTTCTGGGTCCATACCGCTAAACTTGATGAAAAATGGGTTGCCAAGTACAAAAAAAATAGTTGGGCAGTTGTCACAGGTTGCACCGAGGGTATCGGCAAAGGCTTCGCCTTCGAACTTGCTGCTCTTGGATTCAATGTATGCCTGATCTCCCGCAACAAATCCAAGCTGGAAGCTGTCAGCAGAGAAATGGCTGCTAAGTACCCATCCGTGAAGACTATGATAGTAGTCGCAGACTTCAGTTCCCCAGACATTACTATCTACGATAGAATATTCAAAGATGTGGAGAACTTGGATGTAAGCATCTTAGTTAACAATGTTGGTGTGGCCATCACGACACCTTTCGTGACTGCCAGTGTCCAGGACCTTGAAGACCAGATCAATATCAACGTCAGAGCTATCACTCACATGACTCATAGACTCCTACCTAAGATGGTCTCAAGGAAGGGTTATAGATCTGCTCTCGTCAACCTGTCTTCAAGCGTGATACATATGCCTGTCTACAAAATGGCTGTCTATGGAGCCACCAAGGCATATGACGATCTCTTCAGCAAAGCACTTATCCAGAAACATAAAGACACACTTGATGTAATTTCTTGTCAGCCAGGTTTGGTGACAACTGCTGCGACTGGCCAGATCAAGAACTTCTCGACCTGCTCAGCAGAATAGTGTGCAAGAGGCACCCTGAAAGGTCTGGGCAGAGTCTCCTAAATCCAGGGACATTGGTCACATACTCTGCAAGTATGGATGAGCAGTATCATGCCCTCCCCGATCATGGCTAGGATGTCCTAGGTATTCTTTGATGTAATAGACGAACAGATCAAGGCGGGTAAATGACAAAAGGAAACACATTTCTCAGTTTCTTCATAAATGCATACTCCTCTGTACTATGGATAGGTCTGATGGGAAACCATAAAAAGTATTGTTTTCTTTTGTTCTGTTTATGTTTTCATTAATTTCAAGAAGAATAATTATGAGCATAAATAATAATAAGAATAATAGCATCATTGCCACCATATGATGAATGCTGAACCCCTCAGAGTCCAGAACCCTTGGTTTTTCTTCGAAGGGAGTTACACCATTGAGACCAGGTTTGTGTTCTATCCGAATGAGTTGACCGTGCCCCTCCTTTCTTTGAAGTTGTAAAGAGGAATCTTCACTAAATGTTGTTGTTGGTTGTGGTTCTGGCCCTCATTAGACTCGTTCCTCGTAGGGCTCTGTCTTTACAAAGACGAAATTCTCTTCTTCAGCCTTGCGGAGATGTAGATCATCGGAGGCATACTCTCCACTGCATCATCGATATACTGTCCTGAGATCTTGGCACCTTCTAACTTCAGGTTTGTGATTCCGTAGCCTTCGTCCTTGGGACTCAAGGAGAACAAAAGGGAGAGCTGTTCGAAGTCTACTTTGAGTTTAAAGCAATAGTGCTTTTTTATGACAGTAAAGAACTTTCTGGGATCGGAAAAACTTCTCAAATCAAATATCTTCGTCGCGGGAGTCAATGTTTTCAGCAGCTCAAACCGTGTTTAACTGTACTTATCGATGGGTTTTTTGTTGAATATCTTGATTTCTTGGTTTATGTAATCGAATGGGTGCTCGATCAGCTAGATTTTTAGAGAGGCTCGACTTCCGATTTACGTTTGGTTAGATTGTTTAGTTGCTTTTTCGGAGGATGACTCGTGATAGAGGTTTTACATATCATGCAGGAGTAGGTCTGGGTGGTGGGTGGCTGGGCGAATTTGGGCGTTCAGGCCAAATATTGTGGAATCTTAAACCAGTGTCTAGTTAATATGCTCGAGCATTCCTTCGAAGGTCAAGTCTTTTGGAACAAGAAGTCTCTTACAATCCAGATAGTGATAGTTGGGCTGGGTGTGGGTTTCGGGGTTGATGAATGCATTCACCATGGCCTCGATTTTCGTTCTATCCATGTTATCAGCCACTCGGCCTTAGTAATTGATTTCTCCGATTAGAAATTTCAAACCCTTGTAATTAAGAGGGTGACTGTGCTTGTCAATCATGCCTTCACCTTACTCGTCAAGGTCAATGTTGCAGGTGAAGCAGTTCGGATTGAAGGATGCATTTGCTTGCTATTTTAGGATCTTGAGGGCGTTCTTGTAGTCGAGCTCTGGGAAAGAGTATGGTGTTGTCCATGCCAAAGTTCCATACTTACTCCTATCTGAGACAATCGCATGCATTAGGGTTAGAGAATAGGCTACAGTCTTGCATTCTTAGTCCAGATCTGCAAACATTTTGTAGTTGTTTTTGAGGAGCTCTGCCATTCTGTTCGCAACTCCCGATGGAGGAGATGATAGAATTTTCAGACAACGGCCTGAGATTGAAGGCGGGAAGCCAGGATGAGGCTTTAGGATCAGTAGGAGCCTAAACTTCGGATGCGGTCTAGACGTTTCAAAATTCTCGACTGCTTTACTGATCAAAGGGAAAAGGCTTTTGCCTATATGAAGGTTATGCAGAATTAGGATTGTAGCTCTCTTGGTCTATCTCTCTAGAGCTCTTTCAATGACATCTTCTTGTCCTTCTCCACAAGATAACACAAGTGTATTTCGCATCATTCGATGCTTACTTAAGAATTCAGTAATTTTTGTCAAGGGATCCTCGCCCATCATAAACAGAGCAGGAAGTGTTGGAGAAATCTCTTTGAAGACCTGTGCGATTGAGATTGTTGACTATAGCGCGAGTTCAGAGTACCCTGCTTATCGGATCAAGATTTCAAGGACCTCAGCAAAACGCTAGGGTCTGAGTAGTTTGAACAGTAGTAACCTGTAGAAAGGAGTAGGGAGGAAACTTGGTTGAACCTTAGTAGGATTGGGAGAGTTGAGAATATCATTAATGGTATTCTATGCATTGCTGTTTCCTTTGATAAGATTTGTGAGGTAGGGTGACAATTAGTTTAACTCTAGATATTCTTTTAGACTGGATCTCCGTACTCTACTACTAAAGAGGAATCCGAGTTAATGCCTTGGAGTCTCTTCCAAGATGATCAGCAAAGCCAACAGTCTTTTTTAATGCTGGGATAAACCTAATTTCAACTTCCGCAGTGTTTGGTTAGTTATTAGTTCTATTCTCTCTGGCTCAAATTTTCCTTTCCTTTTCTAATCGATGTTAGGAACAATACGAGCGAAGATTGAGTCAGCTTATTAGAACGATGTTGCTTTGTTAAGGTTATTATTACGGTTGGTTCCATTAGGGAGAGTTGAGGGGTCGTCTCCTATGCCGACTGACTCAGCTACGGAGAACTTTCTACTGGCCCGTGAGACAGAACTCATAGGTCGACGAGAGACCATACTGAATGCGAAACTCTAATGAAGTTGTTAGTTTTGGTCGTTCTCACGCGCAGCATCAGCAGTAACTTCAGACTCATTAACGACTCCATTGGCGATACTGAAGTCACATGCCTCAAGGAATACTGTAACGAAGTAATGATAATGGCATCCAGCGAATGGATTGATTCTCGACAGCTGGGAGAGCTTCATATAGATCAAAGCGAGTTTTTTGCAAAGATGTGAATACTCATCTAGAATCTTCTCGAAGTGCTTCATCTGAGTTTGCAGTTTCTGTTCTGACTTCGCCACAATATCAGCAGCAGACAAGGACTCCTGGATAAGTGCGACAAGAACATCATCATCTAGGATATTTTTGTTCTGGGCAAGATGATCCACTATCATTCTTTCATAATGGAACAACTTGCTTTTGTGATGCATCCTGAGACTCCTACTCGTTTCCATCTAGGTATGCAGTTCATTATTCTCATGTTTGAGTAATTCGGTCAGTATCTTTTCTTATAGCGCCATTTTAGTTACACTGAAATTTATTACAGGGTGGTTGACCACAATTCTGGGATGTAGGTTAGTCACTCGATTCTTGCTGCATAGTACCAGTTTGAAATTGTTGTGCACTTAGACTGATATGTTTTTGTGGAAGCTTGTGATTTTTCGATTGCCTCGGTATTCGATTTTCAGGTTGAGGAGTTCTCGGACCAGTGGGTTTAGGATGTCATCGATGAAGAGAACCAGTATGTAGCCTTGTTTTAGAGCTTTTTCGGCGATTCTATGAGCATCACTAAGAGTGCTCCGTATCATTAAGATACCTATTGGGGTTTCTTCTTCATTTGAGCCCATACTTGCCCCAGCGAGATTGCTACTCGCATTGCTTTTGGCTCCTATTTGGGAATCAACATTTTCACTTTAAGCTGAAGAAAGCATGTAATGTTTACTGAGCCATTCAACAGCTTGACTATCTGGATCAATAAGGACAGGCACTTTCATGAGATGGTAGAAGTAGAGTGCAGCATTTTCAAGTGAATTAGGGTCAGAGCTCAAACCCTTACGTTCCCACTCCTGGCGAACCGAGTAGTCAAACAACTCTTCAACAAAATTATAGTCCGCAGAATAGCTAATTTTCATCGAGTTAGCTCTTTCTTTGAGTTCCTGAACATACTCCTTTCTCAGTTCTGAAGGATACGCAGAACACAGCTCTATCATCGCTGCAGTGAACAAACAGTTACACATGTTATGTTGTCTTTTGAGTTCTAGAGCAGGTAAACTTTCCCTCCAGCTATTGACAGAATTCCCTAGCCCATTTTTCAGTGATGTGGCCCTGCTCCTACGTACCTGGTTGAGTTGAATCTACTCCTATAACTTATTGATCCCCTCATTGATCTTTTGATACTCGCTCTCTACTTCTTATAGCTTGGTCTTTGTGTTTTTTGCTTTTGCTTATGTGGTTTTTAGGGCTTCTTGTCCTTCCTATATGGACTTGAGAAGCAGACTCAAACCTTACTTTCGTGTCTCAACGAGGTTCATGATTTAGGAGTACTTTCCTACGTGTATGATCCATTTTGCTAAAGCTCTAGTAGCCACTGATATTTTCTCAAGGTTATCTAAAGTCCACTCAGGAACTTCCACACATCTACGCTTGACCTTCAGATGATTTTCGTATTTAGGGTGGCATGCCTTGAGCTTTGACAAGAGTTCCGTATCTGATAGCATTTTTTTAATGGAATCCCAGTTGGTGCTTTATCCCAAAAGTATGGCAACATTTTCTAGGGTGAATACAATGAGACGGTTTGGGTTGTAGTTCGACTTTATTTCAGAGAGGTGAATACGTTTTATAGAGGATACACTCAACGAAGCCTCTGCTAGAAGAGGCTCTGCTTATTTGATGTTGTTCTAAGCTTCCTTTTTCTTCTTTTCTAGTTCTTGTTTCTTCTTCTCCAATTGTTGTTTCTCGGCTTCTGCTGCTGCCCTCGCTTCGGCAGCTTCTTTCTTTCGCACCTCCAGACCAGGTAGCAATTTAATCTGTGACTCTTTATTAGACTTGAGCTTTGGTTCCATTTCTACGATTCTCTTGCTCATCGATTACAGCATAGCCTCAGTTTCTATCATCTTCTGGATACTTTTAGATATTTTATCCTTTCTTCCGATCAGAATGTTTTGCGAATCTTCTAAGATTTTTACATAGGTCTTCATGAATCGGATGAAGGAGATAGCTGGGATATGGACTTTTTGGTTGGATTGCTTGAGATAGGCTTGACTTAAGGATTGGATTTTAGTGAAGGCCTCGATGAACAGGCGAGATAGTTGAGGGTTGTTGGTCACATATTATAGATGGTTTTATTGAAGAGTTCCTAGAACCGAATTACAAACTTATTCATAGGCTTCTTAAGGCCAAGCATCCATCGTGTTGATATAGCATGACCTAAACAAATAAGGGAGATCAGACAAAATAGGAAGAGTACTGGTATCCACTGCTATAGCTACTTTAAAGTACTTGAGGACTTCATCAACGAAATTGAAGAATATCTGTTATGAGGTTTTGCCTTTTTTGTCATAGTCAGCTCCACATACTTAGTTAATACGCTCGATTATTTTGTCCCTTTGCTCAGATGAGAATGCATTACCATTTCTTGACATAAGGTTTTAGAGTAGCAATAGATATTCTGAACCATATTTAGAGTCTCCACTTATGAAATCATCCACCAGCAAAAGACAAGTTTTACGTTTAGTGAGGACTGATTTCATGATCACATCATAAAGGTGTTTGGAGAGGGATATCTCATCTCTTTAGGTCGGTGGTAGTACTATATCGATGTCTCGGATTTCACAAACAAGTCTGATGAGTGTTTGCTTCGAATAGCCACAGGGTGAGGCTATCACCATATTTAACTCTTCATACTAGAAAACCCTGCCTATTTTAATCGCGTGTTTGAGTAAGTGTCGTGGTACACATAAATGGGATTGATTGATCTATTCAAGCTTCTTACTCATTTGGCTATACTACTCGTGTAGTTATTGAGTAAGAGGATGGTATTCAGTGATGTTCTCAGGACTCCTAAAAAGACGAGAATACAGTTGTTCCCTACCAGGAATACCAGAACAGGCGAGTTCTTGGGAGTATTTAGTATTGAAAAAATCAGCAAATATCTTTTTGTAGGTATTGAAGACCTTTTTCCTGAAATCAGGGTCGCTGATCGGATCGATGTAGATTCTCTCGATTTAGCTGAAGAGGTAAGCCATGAAGGATTCACAAGAATCGATCTTCAGGGAAGGGTTTTTGAGAAGCGTCAAGGATAGGGATAGTTGGGAGAGTTCGTGCATAGAAGGGCAATAAACCATATTGCTCATCTCCACATCACCTGGTATTGGCTGTTATAGCCCAGCTGCCTATTTATGCAGCAGGAGCAAAGCACGTACAGATTTCTCAAGAACGAAAGACTTGATCTAATTTTTCAGCATATTATCGATGGATGATCTTTATATATGTCTGCTGAGAATACGATTGTAGATCGAGAGTTCGGCATCCATATCTGGGTTTATTGGTAGCACGAAGGTATGGGCTTATAGACGAGAGATTTTAGTGTTGGAGCTGTGCTAGTGTGGGTTAGTAGTCCTTTCTGCGATTAGGGAGCATTTTGTTATTTTGCGGTTATTGAAGTACTTCAAGTCCAGTAAAACCCGAGTTTATAAGAACTGTCTCAAATACTCAATACAACCTTACTATGCGAGATTTATATCTTCAACTATTAGCACTGAGTGGAAACTTTGTTGAGTAGATGCTGAGTTTTCACCTTTTTTCAAATTCAGTTGTTCTACACTATCGGCTTTGTGGGAGGGATCCTTATTGCCATCTAGTGTGACCCATTGGAACTTCTCTTCAAAGGTTTTATGCAGCTGCGAGGGTTTTACGAACCGATTCATATTTATTTTTGACCATGCTCCATTCACTTACTTGATGTTTCGTAATGCTGTCCTAACCGCAGTGGATTTAGCAGTCCCAGGGTGACCCTTAATAACTAGACCAGTCTGACCGTAGTGTACGAGTTTGCGAACCACATGATCTATGAGCATATTAGCATAGGATGGGACTATCAGCCTACGATTGATGTAGTAATCACTGTATTTAGGCTAAAGGACGAAAAGGGTGAAATCTCCTTAAGGGTATTTTTCGAAAGATAGGTACGATCTATTCAGAGGAGGTTTTGTAGGGGTCTGCTATTTAGTAAGAACCTTTTTAATGGTATCATATTGGCCGATAAGACCTACGAGGTACACTACTATTTTCTGGGTCCCTATGAATTCCCCATACATCCAACCCTCTGCTTTCTATAAAAGGTACTCAGGCATAAACGCAGGCAGCATATTGAACACACTGCGAATATCATTCTTAGAGAGTTTAGAGAGAATTGTGAATAGAGCCTGTTTGAGTTCACTTGGGAATCTGAAGTTATTGAGTTTGTGGTTAATGAACTTCTCTTTCGAAATCATTTATTAATAGGTATAGATGATTCTACAGCGAGTGATAGTGGCAGGTGATACCTTGGCAAGAGAAACGGTTTACATGATAATTCTAAAGTTTTGAAGTGGGTTCAGTCGAGAACCATTCGTTAGAGATAAGGTCCTTGTGTCATCGAGCAAGGTGTTGAGGTTTTATACCCACTCGGATTTGATGTCGGAGTCAAGGAAAAGTACGAATTTCTGAGTCGGGTTTTCAAGACTTTCTTTGGCGACTGACTCAATAATCCCTGTTTCCCATCCCCCAGGACCCTCCCGTCCGAAGAGACTATCAATAGTAAATGCATTACAGTAGAATCTTTTCACATTTATGGGTTTAACCTTTTCTATGTATCCCAAGATAACGGATGTTTTGTAAGTTGATTCGTCTCCAACTACTATCGTACCCAGTTGGAGAGTCTATTTTAGGGCATTGACTTTTTCCTAGAAAACATCAGAGACTTTTTCGCTAGGCTGATTCATGGTATTGGTTGTAGGTTAAACCGCATGGTTAGGTTTTGCGACTGGTGTGCCGAATAAATCATTGAGAGTGGACTAGAAGGCACCCAAATCGGTTGGGGTTATTCGAGGTCTCAGATTTTTAGCAATTGCATTCTTTATGCTCACCTCTTCGGAAACTTTGGACCGCTCTTCCTGATCGACGAGAAGCATTAATGACTTCATGGCTCGCATGCCGAAATCGTAATGAGGCTAATCTTGAAACTGCACATTCAGAAGTTGGTACAACTTAGATATCTTGAGGGCAAGCTTGACTGCATCCCGGAACCCTCTCGAGAAAAGCATCACTTATAGAATCTTGTTGTAATCAGGAAGATTGACTGAGACACATCGGAAGTATCCTTTGAGATTCTCTGTAAGTTCACTACGCCCGACATAGTTAGGGTTCATTGTTGCAAAAAGCCCTATGGAACTCTTGATCTGAATTTATCTTCCCAGGAAATTGAACTTCTAGCGCTTTTGGAGCAAGGCATTGCGGATAAGTGTAATCTGGTTAGCAACAACAGACATCACCTACATTTAGAGTCGATTGAGTTCGTCCAGACACAGCCAAGACCCTGTGTAGCATAATCCTGCTAATAGTTTTTGTAGACTTCGGCTGCTCACCATGTTTGAGCAGTTGAATACAATACAGAATCTTGCCATTGATCTTGCAAGTTCTTTCAGGGTTTCCGTTTTGCCGGTTCCTGAAGGCCCTTGTACTAGCACACCTGAACACCAGTTCAATGCACCTAATACCGAGCAGTAAGTCCGTCTAATATCCTTAGTATTCACCATCACCACCCAATTGCCTTGATACTCGGCCCCCCATTCATAGGCTCCACCCAAACTCCTCATAACTATATTTGCTGAACCAGAACTCTATTAGTAGTAATATCTGAGGACTGACTGCCATTAATAGTCAAGTATACTAGTGATATTGGCGTGTTGCAGTTCCCGAGTCATATGAAGCATGTGGAGCGTGGTTGTTATCATATTGGCATAAGCGAGTGGGTTTGTTAGCAGTTCATTCAGACTCGAATTGAGAAGCTGAACCTGTAGGTTTAGAGGATGAGGTTCATCGGTAAGATAATTAATTTATATCTGTTTGCAGTAGATGATCCACTAGACTGTATAACTACACATCCAGGGTATGTTCTTCTGTAGCTATCTGAGGTTTTTGAGTTCCACTTCGTAGTTGTGTAGTGTTTTGCTGATGATTGACTTTAACGTGATTTTGATGCTCTCTTCGAGACCTTTGAGCAGTATTTCCAAGTCGAGGTTGTTCTTATATGACCATTTCTTTAGTCTTATCTTCTCCCCACCAGTACCCTCGATACCGACAATGATTTCATTCTAATAATGCCAACCCTTGACACCTTCAAACATACGATGTAGACTGTACTACTCATTCCCAACTCCAGCCAGCATTTCCATCATCTATTTATCCTCCAAGAAGTAGAATCTTTGGAACAGAACTCTTTTCTTCTCGAGGAAAGCAGCTAGGCTCTTCTGAATACTCTCGAGCTGCTTGTTATTAGAAGATATGATAGAAAGAGTATTCTAGTTCAGACCGCGCACAGGGTAAGTAAGGATTCTAATCTGTTTGGACATCGATGATGTTATTAGCTGGTATTTCTTATATTCTGCTGGTAGTTGTTTGTCGCAGAATGAGCTACTCATGATAGGGTATAAATCCTTATAGTTCTCCTGGAATCTCAACACTTCTTCGAGTAAAGCAGCAAGGTTGTTCAGGTTGGTGAGATATAGGCTACATCTGGTTCTGGCAAATACTCCATACCTGCTGTTCATGATCGATAGCAGCTGCATCAGGTAGTCCTCGAGTTATTTTCTGATGAGCTCGTTATCCGAAAACATCATCACTGTATTATCGTAGAGTTAGGCATCTAGTTTTATCGAGTTGTTCCACCATTTGTCGAAGTCGACTAGGGTCTGCTCGATTTCTGTTTCTTTCTTTGCCTTGATAGTTAGTTCTTCGATCTATTAGAATAGTTACTTGGGACAGTTATCCTGGAGAATGGCGACGGTGAACTATTGGGAAAACCTGGTCTGAGTTTTAGGGTTGTAGGTGAGATGCTTCTGTAAGAGCTGGAAGATCTATACCCAGTCTTTTTATCGAAGGTGTTTCTCCTGAAGGTTTTAAAGGATTCCCATTGTCGGTTCAAATCTTGAAAGCATCTGCTTAGCAGTCATCACGACTTTCGACTTCTCATTAGCTTTTTGGAGATTTTCGATTGTCTTCCAAAATTGAAAATATTGCTGTCTTAATCCTTTTACATCCAGTTATAAGATCATCTATATGCTTATCTTTCGCATCAACTTTACCCAGCTGTCCAGAAGCTACCACATACTCTTCAGATTCCCGAACACGATCAGGTGTCTTTACAACTGCGAGATTCTCGTGACTTTGACTCCAAGAGAGGACTGGAAGGAGTTAACTATTTGCATATTCTATACTGTTTGGAATAGTCTCTGTCCAATTTGAGTGAGTTATGCATAGACGTCGATGATAGCTTAGGGTTCAATGACTTAGGCGAACTTCTCCTGACCCAAAAGCTCATCGATTGCTGTTGCCTCTTTGGACACTGCTTCAAGCATGCGCTGCACATCCTCTCGGTATCTATTCAGATTGTTATCTTTACTGGACTGGAAACGGGATATCTGCGTCCTCGTCTGAGTCAAGAGAGTAGCTATACCCTTAGCTCCGATAAGATCAACACGAAACTCACGAAGATAGATCTGTGATATTTTGGTAAGTCCCTGCATTTGTTCCTGATAGATATTGAAGTTCTATTCAACCTCAAGTACTTCTCGCATGACAGTGACAAACCGTGCAGTATCACTAACCACCGTCTACAATACTCTAATATGTTCTTTTAGCTTGGTCGTCAGTTTTATCACGGTCTATTCGAATCTCCTCGGAATAAAATGCATGAGTCTATTTCTATAAGCATCGATTCTCTATTTGATATTGGTCTTAAAGGTTGTATAGCTCAGGTAGCCGAGAGGACTGAACTATCCCTCATGGAGACGATCGAGCAGTTCCACAGCTTAGGAGATCTGATTCAATGATTGCTACACCTATTCGAAGGTAAATTCTAAAGGTAGGGGTCTTTGTTCTCCGAAGGCCTTATAGAGACTTTTGAACTACTAGAGAGTGTTGAGCCTCCTCTGATAGATCTGTCCTAGGGCTGTACAAGCCTAGTTGAACTGTTTCACACTGGAACCAAAGACTGAATGGGTAGAAAGATTTTCCAACATACTATAAACCTGTTTGTAATCGTCAGTGGTTTGATTTTTTGCAATGAACTCAAACTCTGTCATAGCTATGAAAGGCCGTTTGAAACTATCCAATTATACCAGAGATTTCTTCAGGTGTTTATTGAGGAAGCTGAATATCTAGTTGATTGAAGGACTGATTCTCAGGACACACTCGCCTATCTTGTTATCGTTCACGGTCTCGACGAGGACTTGCAACTCTACCCAAGCAATGAAATCGTTGGGACTGGCGATGTGCCTGTCTCGAATAGTAAAATATTTGTCCTTTTCCATGCTGAAACTCAGTTTCTGAAGACCCTCAGTGTATTTATCGAAAAGGGCTCCTTTGATCTTCATCATTACAGTAATCTATTGGTAAGAAAGTATTACTGAGTTAGTCAGGGCTTATGTGAACATAAAATCTGACATCCTCACGACTCTCATCAATTTTGAAATCGAAGTCTTCAGGGCAGCTTTTATGTCAAATCGGACATTCAATCCATCTACTAATGAAACACATCTGTTTACATCTTCTTTAGTGCTGATATTCAAGGGATATTTCCTGAGCGCCTCAAGACAGATGCCCAAGGCTCGATCATGCAGGGATTTCTGGGTCATCTTGATATACTTAAGGGACACATCGAGTTTATCCTCCTGATACAGTTTGAAGTTATGCAGCTCCATCAGCTAATGTGGTATGATATCCATGATCCGAGCCTTCCTCTCCATCATCAGACAGTCTTGCTTCATCTGGAGAATTTCTATCTGGTTAAACGCATCAGTTAGACTGAACCTGGCCAGTTTGTAGTGAGTCAGCTTATTCATATGTTTCTTCATCTATGAAGCCCACTGTTTGAATGTTTTGTACTGGATATAGGTGCGCCAGAAGTCGATTTTTTGGAGTTTATCGAAAACTGCTTATTCATGCAGCCATCTTTCGAGGGTCACCATTTCGCCATCCACGATCACCCCGTTTCTGCTGATCGTCAGGACACCCTTGCCAGTGGTCGACTCTGTCGCCTAGAATTAGTAAAGTCCAGTCTGTCTCAGGTAGATGAACTCTTCACGTCTCGTAGTACGCAGCAAGGCAATCAGCATCGGGATATTCAGCAATTTTTTGCTTAGAAGAGCAGTGATATTCTCATTCGAGGGCATCTTGTTTGCATTCGCCAAAAGAGCATTGGACTGAAATCTGATCGAGTTATTGCGATTGAGGGGTTTCTGGTCTTCAGTCTGGTAGTTAGCACTTTCAGAGATGAGGGTTTTGCTGCGGTCAGTCCTGCTCACGTTTGTTATGAGATTCTTCTGAGGCGGGAGAGAGAGTCTAGAGGTAGATGGGAATCGGCTGACCTGGATAGTGTTACTACTGTTATTGTTATTTTTCTAGATGATAGAGGCAAGACTGGCATTAGGGTTATTATTGTTACTACTAGGCAGAGGCAGGGTTTCAGGTGTCGTGAGAAGTTTCTCGATGGCAGGAAGCCTCACCGAAGAGCTCGAACGTTGCTTATTGGAGATTCCACGAGGGTTGGCGATGATACTGTTATTATGAGGGTTGGTAGGTTCTTCTTGTAGTATGGATTTGTCTATGGATTTATGGTATCTTGATGTGTTTTTGGAGGGTAGGTTGAGTTTCTCAAGGACTTCGTGTTTTATGTAGAGCCTGTTCTTGAGGGAGTCCATTATATTTATCTTAATATTGGTATATATATAATATGAATATCTGTGTTTTTTGTAACTCTTAGGTTTATATGTTTTTGATATACCTAAAATATATGGGAATATTTGATGTGTCAATTGATTGTATAGTATATGGATATGGGTGGATATACCTCCCTTGAAATATAGCAGGGTGTACTACCCTAATAATAATAGCGAGACATATTATTGATCAAAAACATATAACAATAAAAATAGTAAATCAACATAACGTATATCACATAATAAAAAAACTAAAAGCCTTAATAAAAAATCAATGAGTCAGTCATAAGGGGAGGGATCTCACGCATCTTTATCTCTTCTCTTTATTTTGTACTTCTACATGGCATCCTTCGCATCCACAGGGTTCATCGGGAAGTGCTTCTTGTACTACATCGAGAACTCGCCCTCTCCCGATGTCAGGCCTCGTAATTCTGAGGCATACCCGAACATCTACTTCAGAGGTACGTCTGCGTTCATTATGAATAGATCTCCCTTCGTTTAGGTGTTTGTAATCAGACCCTTTCTCTTTGACAGACCCGCCATGACACCAGAGTAGCATCTTTGAGGACAGGTTACTTCTACGTCCATCAGAGGTTAGAGGACCTGGGAACCTGCATCTTGCATGGCTTTGATGAAGGAGTACTTGGTGGCGATAGCGAAGGCATTGGCCGAGGAATCCACCACGTGAGTTGCTCCGTCTTCCAGGACATACCTGAAGTTGACAACAGGGTAGCCAGTCAGAGGACCCTTGTTGACCAAGTCATAGAATGCCTTCTCGACAGCAGAAATGTACTCAGGCGGAATGTTGGTACCCGTGATCTTGGAGACGAACTCGTTTCTCTGCTCACCATCATCATCCATAGAAAAGGGTTCAACATACCCCATAACTCTAGCATACTGGCCAGCACCTCCAGATTGCTTCTTATGCAGATAATCGAAATGAGCCTTCTTGGAAATCGTTTCTCTGTAGTTGACGCTTGGAGCACCGATCTTCACATCGACCTGGAACTCTCTCTTCATTCTTTCGGCATAAATCTGCAGATGCAGTTCTCCCATGCCACTGATAATGATCTCTTCAGATTCTTTATCAACGCCAACCCGGAATGTAGGGTCTTCACGCTGGAATTTGCTGAGGGCTTTATTGAATTTTGCAGAGGTTTCATTCTTCAAGGGTTTGATTGTCAGTGACATAACCGGTTCGGGCACGTGCATGCTCGAGCACCTGATTGGGTTGCTAGTGTTCTCACCGTCAGTCAGAGTCTCACCAGTTGCGCACTAGACACCGAAGATAGCGAAGATGTCACCAGGTCCCACATCAGTGATTTCCTCCATTTCGTTGGCATGCATTCTGACCATTCTGGAGACCTTGAGTTTCTTCTTGACCTTTTCGTTCCAAACGTAGTCTCCCTTCTTGAGTTTTCCTTGGTACACTCGAATGTAGGTCAGCTGTCCGAACTTGGATTCCTCCAATTTGAAGACATAGCCTACAAAGGATTTCTTTTAGTTAATCTCGAGAACGACCTTTTCTTCTTGTTTGGACTGAGGGTTGTACTTGAAACCGAGATTCTCCTTCTCATGAGGGGCGGGTAAGTACTTCAGGACCCCATCCAGAGCCAGTTGCACTCCCTTGTTTTTGTAGGCAGAGCCCATGTACACGGGATAGAACTTGTTTTGCATGGTCAATCTGCGAATACAGGTTTGGATTTGCTCGACAGTGGGTTTTCGCTCATCCAAGTACATCTCCTCCATCTCCTTGTCGATGTTCGACAATGTCTCGATGAGTTCGTTGCGCTTCTCTTGCACTAGATCCTTCAGGTTCGCAGGAATATCTTCTTCTTTTATGATGTCACCATTTTTCCCTTCGAAGATAAAGGCTCTTTCGGTGATGATATCCACTAGACCCTTAAGTTGCTCATCGGAGCCGATTGGCACCTGGACTGCGGCGACAGTGAGGCCTAGTTTCTGGCGGACGGAGTCGATGACAGTCCAAGGATTGGCACCCATTCTGTCGAGTTTGTTAATAAAGACGATTCTGGGGACGTGGTAACGGTTCATCTGCCTGTTGACAGTCAGGGTCTGGGGTTGGACTCCTCCCACACCGCAGACTAGCAACACACCGCCATCCAGGACTCTGAGTGCGCGTTCTACTTCGATGGTGAAATCAACATGCCCAGGCGTATCGATGAGATTGAGGTGGTGGTCCTTCCAGGCGAGATGGGTGGCAGCGGACTGGATAGTGATACCTTTTTCACGTTCAAGTTCCATGAAATCCATCTTGGCACCGGCGCCATCAGAGCCTTTGACTTCGTGGATGGAGTCGATCCTTCCAGCGTAGAAGAGTACTCGCTCAGAGAATGTAGTTTTGCCGGAGTCGATATGGGCACTGATTCCGATATTCCTGAGGTTCCTCTCATCAGCCTTGGAGAATCGAGGGAAGGAGATGAAAGGAGAGAAGGGTACTCTGAGTGCCTTGTTGACTGCGTACCTCAACATATATATAGAGTATTATTATGATTATAGATGGTATTGTTAGATGATCAATTATAATAGTGTTTTGAAGATTATAATACAAAATGAATAATAGTGATGTCTTTTGTCCGTCCAACTGTTTTCCAACCCTACATAGATATATACATATATTGCTTGTCTGTTTTAAAATTATATGATGATGATCTATTGGAGGGTTGCCGTAAATTAAAAATTAAGTCCAAACAGACAGAGAGAAAGACAGAGAGAGAAATATCAATGATAAAAAATAAAAAATACAATGTTGATCATAATTATTAGTAAAAATGTAAAAATTATAATAATATAATAATAGTTTCCATATATTTCATTTATATCTGTATATAGAATTCCTTTTGAACATACAAGGGGTTGGGGTTGGGGTTGGGGTTGGGGTTGGGGTTGGGGTTGGGGTTGGGGTTGGGGTTGGGGTTGGGGTTGGGGTTGGGGTTGGGGTTGGGGTTGGGGTTGGGGTTGGGGTTGGGGTTGGGGTTGGGGTTGGGGTTGGGGTTGGGGTTGGGGTTGGGGTTGGGGTTGGGGTTGGGGTTGGGGTTGGGGTTGGGGTTGGGGTTGGGGTTGGGGTTGGGGTTGGGGTTGGGGTTGGGGTT
>JAKZAN010000337.1:0-57966 GCA_023053545.1 Lepidurus packardi
CCCCAACCCCAACCCCAACCCCCAACCCCAACCCCAACCCCAACCCCAACCCCAACCCCCAACCCCAACCCCAACCCCAACCCCAACCCCCAACCCCAACCCCAACCCCCAACCCCAACCCCAACCCCAACCCCAACCCCAACCCACCCAACCCCAACCCCAACCCCAACCCCAACCCCTTTTGTTTCTGCGCAGAATTCGCCTAATAACATCCTGCCATCCAAACCACAATGCAATAATATCCCTATATACAATTCATAACTCTCCCTCATTCTTTTAATCACATTTCAAACTAGGCTACTACTAATGCATACCATTATCCAATATAATCTTTATCTACTCACCTACCTGTTATCTATTTTACAAACCCAATGCTCGAGAAAAAGGTCTTCAGAGCCCATAAAGTCGAAGAGGATTTCTTATACCGCAGATTCTATGGCGAACCCATCTTCGGTATATTCAAGTAGAATACCCCCAGCAATCCCACAGAAGAAGAACAGCCCCAAAAGCCCTAAAACCGATATACCATCTATCCCTCCATCAAATCCCATATCCACTAAGAACAATGCCCCTGCTTCTAGTATTCCAGCCCCAAAAGCCAACCAAAGCAACATGGTCACGCATAAGCAGAAGGCTTCTTCTGAGATGGCCGGTCCCGAAAAGAAACAGGCTCAGAAAACATCAGCCAAGAATAATGTAGAGTAAGAGTTCAAGGCTATTTTCGAAATAGACAGCCCGAGAGCTGAGGGAGATGGAACACTATGTAGCTCAGATGGAGGAGCTGAAGAAATACAACAAACACATCAACAAGAAATACCTTCGCACAGAGAAGGATTACAATCGCTCAGCTGAAAGGCACAGGGTTCACCAAGAAAAAGAAAACCGATATTGGAGTCGTGGTCGAGGACTTTGTTATGATCGAAGATGTGGAATTCGAGGGAGGTAAGAAGAACAAGAAGAACAAAAAGACCAAGAAGAAGGTTGAAGAAGTAAGTAGCGGGAGCTAGTCCGATGATGAACTCGACCAGAAGGAACTTGAATAGGAGGAGGAAATAGTGGTTGAACCTAAGAAGGGTAAAGCTCACAAATATGAGCAAAAGGAACAAGAGAAACCCTATAACAACAACAATAGGGGCTACAATAAAGAGACCCGAAGTGATTTTGGCCATCCGAGGAACAATATCAGTTATAACAATAGTAGCAAGGGCAACAACAACTATAGCAACCAATACAATGAGAGTCCGAGGAGCGACAGATGGAAAGATAATAAAGGTTACAATAAAGCATCAGCTACTCCCTTTTACTCGAAGTACGTGAGTATCAAGGAAATCGAGGAGTCGCGAAACCGCAATGAGAACAAGTACTTCCTCGGTACTGTGAGCGTCAATGAAAAGTGCAAATGGATGGTGAGGATCTTCTCTAAATAGTTCTCCGGAAGACTCACAGCAGAACGGGAGAACATGAATAGAGCAATCCATGATTCTCAAGTTTACTTTGAAATATTCCCCAAAAGCAATTCGAATTCACGGGCAGCTACCTAAGTTGATGGCAGAAAGAGATTCTTAGAGGACGACTCTACTATCAAGAACAACTCTATCAAGGGAGTCACAGCATGAAGATGACGAGTAAGAAGCCACCAAGACACCAGATGTGATCATTGAAGGAGCACAGCAGACTGATAAAGAAGAAGACTCTCCCAGCGACAAATACAGATGTAGGATCGTAGCGATCAAGAAAAATTCGCTCGAGAACATGGAGATCGTGGGCAAACTATTTGTGAGGAAAAGACATGGCAAAGATCACTACCTCTTTTAGTCGATCAATGAGAAATTGCCCAAGTTTGAAGTGTCGAAGTGTCCTTATGATATGCGCCGGAATCGCGACGATATCCTAAATAAGTACTTCTCTGCCAAGTTTGTGTCTTGGACCGAAAACCAGCAGTACCCTTACGTGGATGTGGTCAAGATCTTTGGAGACATCGGGGGACATCGAAACCGAGTGCAAAGCTTTGCTAGCTATGAACAGTGTGAACCAGTAGGATTTCACCAAGGAGACTATGGAATTCCTGGAGAATACTTTCGGAGGCGACCACTTAACAGAGACAGGAGAGTATATAATTCCTAAGGAGGAATTCAGCAAAAGGCATGACTTGCGCAACTAATTGATCTTCACAATCGATCCGAAAACTGCCAGAGATTTTGACGACGCACTATCCATCAAAAAGATATCCAAAGACCAATACAAACAATATGGCATCGAGGATATGCAGAAGGAGCACGTCTACGAAGTGGGAATACACATTGCAGATGTCAGCTACTTTGTCCCAGAAAATTCACCATTAGACGAGGATGCACGCAAACGAACCACCAGCGTGTATCTGACTCATAGGGTGCTGCCTATGCTCCCCCGAATGCTCTGTGAGACAATGTGTTCGCTGAACCCCGGAGTGGAGAGACTGGCAGTTTCTGTGTGGTGTTACATCGATGAGGATGGAAATGTCCTTACTAAACCTCTGAAATTCGGCCGAAGCGTGATTCATTCCAAAGCCAGACTCACCTATGAGACCGCCCAGAAGATGATCTAAGAGAAATTCGATCTTAACGATGTGCTGCCCGATAATTAACGAATCATCATCTAAGACAAGCAGAAAATAGTAGATGCAGTCAAAACGATGGACAGACTTGCCAGAAAAATGAAAGAAAAGAGGCTTAAGAATGGTTCTATTACTTTGGAGAACATGAAGAAGAAGTTCGAACTAGACAAACGCTTCTGGCCCCTCTCCTATACTCTCGAAGAACGTTTCGAAGCAAATTTCTTAGTCGAGGAATTCATGTTATTGGCAAATGTAAAGGTTGCTGAGATTCTGGTCTAGAATGTGA
Organism: Lepidurus packardi; assembly: GCA_023053545.1. Lineage (NCBI taxonomy): Eukaryota > Metazoa > Arthropoda > Branchiopoda > Notostraca > Triopsidae > Lepidurus > Lepidurus packardi. Next base: position 2,880 of record JAKZAN010000337.1, read on the forward strand.
AGGAGGTGGCCGTTCTCCGAAGGCATCGATTCCCTAGTGAGAAAAAGATCAAGTCATTCTAAGACTTTATGAGCCAGTTAGGTGTCTAAATTAAAGTATCGAAAGACCTTCAGCTGATGGAGCAAATCAAAGAGGTCCTTCTTTCTGAAGAAGTGAGTTCCAACACTAAGAAACTCGTGCGATACCAGCTAGTGTATCTACTGGAGGCTGCCGAATATTTCATGGTGGATGAGAACCTTGAAGACACCTGGGAACATTATGCCTTGGGGATTCCCCTGCTACACGCACTTCACGTCGCCGATCAGGAGGTTCCCTGATGTGTTGGTGCACAGACAGTTGATCCGAGTGATGGAGCACGGGAAATAGGCTCTGCAACACATCAACAAAAATGATGTGGAGACCATAATGAAGAAGAGCAACTAATGTAAACTATCAGCGAGAAGAGTGTCCTCAGGCTGCGAAAAGGTAAGCTTACTTTCTGCTAATCCCTGCTTTTAATAACCCTGCATAGATCTTCATGTGCCTCTATCTGAAGAAAAACGAAGTCTACACCCAAGGCATAGTGACAGGACTCAATAAGGACGGCGTACAAATCACTATTCCTGACTACGACATCAAAGCAGTAACCACACTTTATCCAACTAAACATTCGCATATTAAACATCAACCATAGCTTGTCCTGCTGAACAAATGCACGGAAATCAGGGATGTCTAGATCATCCAAAGCTCAGACACCAGAAGATGTCTAAAAGTGAAGTTCTAGTCTCCCAAAAAAGGAGTAACCGGTTTGCAGTTCGTGCTGCGAGAAACCCAGATGGTGAAGGTATGGCTAGGCTCGACGGACAGCTTCCCCATCGACTATTTGCTGAAACTCGCAATGCCCAACCCCAAATCCCCTAAGGAGCTGATACGAATCGACTGAGACAAACTCCGAGTCCGTTATTTTATGTGAGTTTAAAGGTGTAAATCATACTTTCAATCCAAATCTCAATAAAATATTTTGGATCACAATTTAATCTGGACGCGTTAGCTTATTCTATCGATCCGAAATTATTTTAAAATTAGTATGAGGCTTTCAGACTTCCAATCAAATATCTATGGGTCCTAGCCATCCTATGACGACAAAATGATGTCGTCACTCACAACGACTGTTTAGAGGCTGGGCAGGGAAGCACCCACAGTATTTCGATGGCATACATACATAATACGGAGAGTGATAGAGAAGCTGACGATAGGACAATTATGAAGCAGACTTATGGACCCTGAAATATGCATGGCTATAAAGATGTGATCGGCCATTTTAAACTTTTGCCCTTTGCTGAAGCAGCTCAGGGAAATAATAATTAGTTAAGGAATAGTTACAAGACAGTCACAATTTTTTCGCAATAGCATCTCCATCTCCTCCAAATCTAGAAACAGCCATTACGCTACTAACAAACCAAAAACATAATCACACTAGCTCATCATGATCCCCCAACACGACACCCCTAACTACGACATCTTCCTCTTTGTCAACAGCGCCAGCGGAGGGCGTACCGGCCAGAAGTTCAATCAACCTCGAGGTATCCCCAATAATCAACCATACGCCCTCAATACTTAATAGCGCAGATTGAGAGTGTCAGATTCACCATGAAGAACATGGACCTCCAGTGTAACATCTTCGACCTCAAGAACAAAAACAACAAGGAGAAAGGGCTCAAGAGGCTGGCCGAAGCAGTATCGAGGGGACACCAATGCAGGGTCATCGTATGCGGAGGCGACGGAACAGTCTTATGGGTTGTACAAGAAATGGTGGACTACAATATTGATGTGGACAAGGTGCCGATCGGAATCGTGCCGATAGGAACAGGAAATGACTTTTCGCGGGCGTTGGGCTGGGGAGGACAGCAGTCAACAATGATCGGGAACAAACTGTAGAAACTAAAAAGCATGATAATCGACTGGGTGGAAGCGGAAGTCCAAGACTTCGACCTGTGGGACATGTCGATAAAAGTGCACGAGGTAATCCATATTTTTCTGTTGGACATGCTCATTTCTGTCAGAAACGTTTTTTTACTGCTCTGATTAAAAAAAACAGTGCGTTCTTATTTACGCTAGTAGTCTGACTAATTAACTAATTAGTAGACACATACTCTTTTGTACAAGTCCATTTCTTCTAATTCCCTTCGTCAAAACGTCAACTTACTCATTTTTGTATTCTATTCACAGAATGGAAGATTCGAAAAAGTCGTCGATGGCCGCTCCATAGAGTTTCAAAAAGACATGAAGGAGTACAACCGCTCATTCTCCAACTACTGCAGCATCGGCATCGATGGCCGCATCGGCTACGGTTTCGACAAATACCGAAGTGCGTCCCGAGGGCTCAACATGATCATCTATGCCACCCTCGGCCTGGTGAACTGCTTCAAGCCCACCCTCAAGATGGATAGACTGATCGAAAAAATGTAGGAACTGCCGGATGGTGAAGATGGCCATGGGATGCTGGTGTCGAATCATGGGATCTTCTTGTCTACAGGCTCTGAGAACCGTATCGTGAGGAATGACAATCTATCCGAGAAGATGGCTGACAATAATTTCAGTTCTGGTCGCAACTATGACAACTTCTAAAATAAAGAAACTGGATTTCCCGAAAAATCTATCGTCTTCAATAACAAAGACAAGAGTGTCCAGCAGAAGCTACGTACAGGATTCGGAAACTTGGTGGCCCTAAATCTCAATAGCTTCATGGGCGGGGCGACCAACATCTGGGAGGATGCAGGCACTGGCATCAAAACAAACTCCAACCTCCAGTTCAGGCAACAGAGTGAGAGCGATGGGCTACTAGAGTTCGTCTCTTGGCGGGGAGAAATGGGGCTAGCACTCGAGAGAGTAAAGGGCATGGCTTCTCGCATCACTCAGGGGCACGGTCCTTACAGGATGTAGTTCCAGCGTTCCGACGATTCCCGACCACCACACTTACTTACAGGTGGATGGGGAGTTCTTCAAAGTGTACCAACCATGTAGCATGACATACCGGAAGAGCAAAATGGTGCCGCGGGGGGTGATTAAAGTATTGCGAAACAAGAAGAACCCTTTGCCTACTTTTTTCTATGGGAGCAATAACCCGTCGCACCAAGGAAGCAAAAGTACTATTCATTGATGGTCATATTTCTTTTGTTCTATGTCATCGGTTCTATATTAACTCCATTATCCTATTTCTTATAGGATGATTATTTATTTTATTGGCCAATAAATTCAAAACTTGTGCAAGATTAGGAAATGGAGAAATAAAAAGCATCTGATCAGCCGACCAGCCTCCCTGGACAACAGCCAGCCACCCTTTAAGAACTAGAGCTCAGTCTAGAACACACCCTACGCACAACTCTCCAGCAACATAACCAACTAGTACACAAAGAACCTCACAATCCAGAGGCATACTATTAAAGATCAGTCTTCCTCAGGACAACTCTCAACAATCCCTATCTTGCTAAACGCGATATCTTCAAATGCTTGGAACTCGATCCCTGCCATATCCGAGGCACCTTTAGAATCGGTTGGCTTTACCAAAATGCTTTCCACGACTTCTAGAAGGCACGTTTTTGGTTTATCAGGGCACTAAACCTAAGAGCAGACAAAAACGTAGTATTTAGCTATATAGGAGAAACATACTTTAGCTAGTAAGAGTATTAGAAGGCCGAAGAATATATCAGACAGACAATTTCAGAGAGGCCGGACTCCGCGATGTTTCATGCCTTCCTGGGAAGGGTGGTGGCAGCCATGGGAAGATATGCTGAAGCAGTGGAGGCTTATACATCGGCTATTTCATGTGCAGAATCCTATGTGGAGGCCTACAGAAGCAGAGCAAAGGCTTACGAGAAACTCGGCTTTCTAATCTAGGCCGAAGCCGATAAGATGAAGGCTGTATAGTTAGATCAATGAAAAGCCACATAAATATACCAAAATCTGAAGAAGAGCTGTAAGGCTTATTCACTTTATAGATTTGATGTCGCTATCGGTTTAGAACTGCTTAATCCATACAAAGGTCGTCAAAACTGAGAGGCACTTGCAAAGGAAAGGAAGCACTCGAAGCCATCAGCCGATGTGGCTGTACTCCAGGTGTTTGAAGTGCCGCAGTGTCTTCGTCTGTTCCAGCAGTCCTGGCAGTCCCTCGATCACCTTCACCCGTGCCTGCTGCATCGCCTCCTGCAGCACGTGTTCGTAGTGTCTCCGCAGGTCCTCCATCCTGATCTGCAGACTGTGAATCTCCTGCTCCCGCTCGCCCAGTCCTCGCCTGTGTTCCTCCTCCTGGATCCTCAGTCTCCGGATGACTTCGTTCTGCTCGTCGAGGGTGGCCTTGGCCTGCAGACTCAGGTGGGCGTGTTCGTCGGTCTCTCGCAGTCGGACCACGATGCGGTCGATGTGCTCCTTCTGGAGACAGTTCTCGTCGCGGAACTTCCGCAGCAGCTCCTGGAAGGACTTGTTGTCCTGGAGGACGCGTTCGTGCGTGATCACGAGCTCCTCGTACTGGTGCTTCACTCGCTGATTCTGTGGGCAGTTAAGGAGGGAGAGAGTCAGGGTCAGGTTGCTATGGGCTTACATCGGCTCGGAGATCGGCATTCTCTTTGCGCAGGGTCTCGATTTCGGTGAGGCGTTCGGAGTAGGAGGTGTAGAGTTGGTTGTAGTTTTGCTGCGGGCGATGAGAGGGGAAAGTACCCAGAAGATGTAGAGGGTCGCTGGACTTGGAGGAGAGCTTGTCCACGAGGCGGGGCAGGGGCTCGTCGAGGGTGCACCTGATCTTGTAGTCGGTCATGGGTCGGGATTCTGTGGGTTGTTATTGCTAGAACAGTTTCCAATGCATTCCGAAGCCAGCTTTAAATGGCCTACTTAATCTGGCTCTGCTCTGCTGCGGCCCAGTCCATAATCCCAGTCAATCATAACAATCAATACCCCCACACATGACACTCCAGAGCCGGGACCCAGTCCGTGAGAAATACCTGGACGACACCTACATCAAACATCTCAAGGCCGTCGAGCGCATAGCTAGCAGGGACCGTTCTTCTCACGAGTTCTCCCGTTATCGGCAGATCCTAGACCACCATAAATAACTCAAAGACAAGTCACGCTCCTTTCACCTCAGAGAGAGTCAGTCTCGCATTGATGAGAAGAACCAGAAACTCATGCAGAAACTTCTCAGTATCGGCCATAAGCAGTCAGACTTCGATATCTCATCAAGTCAGGCCTTTGTACATAGCCTAAACAAACCAGTCAGGCGCAGAGTTCAGCAACATATCGACCATGAGAACCTAAAGCTGATGAAGGGTATCCTGAGTCAGAAGAGCAGCCTCCCTAGTAGCTGGTTTACAAACAGGGCGCCGATCTGATGGGAACCCGATGGGCGTGCTGCCGACTTTGCCACCTTTGAACAACAGTAGTTTTGGGTCAAATAGTCCAAAAGCCTAGACATAAAAAAACAAGGAAGAGAGGGGAAGCACTCCCACTGTCGAATAACAAAAAGGAACAGAAATCATTACCTATGAACGAATGAACAAACATCTCAATACATCTATTAAGTGCCAAACTTCCACAGACTAGGAGTGGTGCAGCAGCAAGTCCCTGTTCAGAATGGTATTTTACAACCGGGCCAGTATTTATTTTACTTATTATCTCCAATTTCCAATTATTTTTAGGGATATTTTTTATTCCCGACCACAGTCATTAGGATCATAAAAGTTAAAAACTGTCTAAAGCTTGATTATCCCAACAAAATATACCAATTCAAGTCATATGTGTCTAACTCAGGTTTTATTAGTTTTGTATAGCTCTGACACCTCCATCACTCTTTTCTCGTCACTTCCTGGTAGAATAACAAGTACGCGTAGTCTCCACTCATCTTTGTCGAGCGCACCCTGTCATCATCGCAGTAAACCCATTCGTTTTTCTTCACTGTCGCTGTATAATGTCCCCCATGCATTGTTCCCATATGGTTCACTATCCCCGATCAGCTCATACGTCCTTCCGTTGATCTCTTCGAATTCTTGCAGCTTTTATTGAGTCTTCGATTTTCTGATTGTACACATATCTCCCTTGGATTTTGTTGCTGAAACGCTTTAGGTGTATGACCAGGTATTTAGGTGTAGACCAGATACTGAGTTTCTTCAGAGCTAGCTGGTGTTTCTTGCACTTATTGCAATACCAGGCGTTATCCTCTGTTAGCTGTTCGGGCACTGTCAGATGCTTCAAAATAGACTGTATATTGAGTTCGAGACGCTTATCAACAACATTATGGGATCCAACTGAGGTTGTTAGCTTGATAGTCTTCTCAATCTCAGGGCTTAGTCGCACTGATACCTTAGTCAAAGGGGCAGTCAAGGGGAACTGGATGTCATTCAGGTCATCGAAGTTTAATAGAGATCTCTCACGGCAGAATCGCAGATAGTCTTATTGCGAAGTGAACTTGACTGTGTTCTAGAAGAAAGTCTCGATTGGCTTGTAAAGGTGCTTGAAGATAAGTTATTCGAGATTTGTTCTATCAGGGAACTCATTCTGGATGATTCTGCGCGCAAAGGTCTTGATTTATCCTAGGCTGTTCTTGACTAAGAATTGAACTTCTTTATTGCCCTCTTCGACCTCATAGACGAAAAGTGACTGTTTACTATTTGCAATGGTTGCGAAACCCTCAGTAGGAAGAATTTCTCTGGCGATTTGCTTTTCCGAGAGGAATGCTCCTTTGGCAGGATAGTCCAGTAATTTGTAGAAGTGACCTATAGTTTTTGAAACAGCCAAATCACACTCTAGTTTAGAAATAGCTCCTTGTTTATTGATCAAGTAGCAGCTGAGCTTGGCCTTTTCTTCCTTAGCAGATACCGGCAGAGGCAAGGTTAGAGTCGTGAATGGGTCGAAAGTGATCGAAACGCGTTTACAGTCGGGGCAGTTCAGTTCTGATCGGTACTGGCCGAACATCAAATTCGTGATGACTGATTGATTACGTTTTTGGTAGTTTTCTTTGCTTATCTTGCTGATGACTTCGTCAGGGCGTCCATCAGATTCGATGTTATCAACGCAAGGCTTGTCCTTGACCCTGTTAAGATCCTCGTGAAGAAGGTCCAAGAAGTAGCTCAGGAACTCTTGGCTGTCCTGCTGGTTGTACCCTGCGAACTGGCTATTTTTCTTCTCGATAAGCCTCTTGAGAGCACGAGGCTAAATTGCTTTTCTGTTGGTTGTAAACATCTCCTTCAAGAACTCCCCATAAGCACATGCGAGTCGACCTTCGCTGCCCAGAGGATTGTTAATGTTCAACTCCCTAACATGGCTGTTCCTGAAGAAATACTCTGTGAGGTCTTTGAGATTGGTCAGACACTGTAGGGCTGCATTCATGAAACATGTATTTCCCAGATTCTCCAACCCCGTCTTGCCATAGGTCTGGAAATCAGGGATAGTCTTCATGGGCTGGATATTGTAAGTGCTGACGAGGTACTCTATACCATGAGACTCCCGCATGACCTTTTTGCATGCATCGATATGCTTAATATCTGCTTTTTTGCACTGGGGACTGCAGAAATTAACGGTTTTGCATTCGCAGAGACTAAGCTCGACTCCAGCTTTCTTGATGCAGTAATGGCAGCGATTCTATAAATCTGATATTTCTTGTTTCTTGGTCACAAAACGGGAGACTCCGCTATCCACGAACTCTAAAACCAAGCTATCTCTCGTCCCGATCCCGGATTCTTCGACTTCGGCCAAGTCCTCCAACTATACTATCTACAGATCTGATATCCTAGCTCCATCTGCACACGTTGCTAATCTCTTAATGAGTTCGTGTCCATCTTCGAGCTGCTTTGCGAGCAACAGCTTTATTGGACTTCTCATGAATTCCTTTTCGATCAAGTTCTTCCATATGAGCATGCGTTTGATGTGGTTTTTAAGATCCTGGATTGCGTCCTTCTTCCTGATGGGGATGTTGATGATGCGTACTCGGTTGGAGGTTACGCACAAGACATTAATACTCTGGAATTTGACCTCTACTCGGGTGGCGCCGCTGCCGACATCAATAGTATATCTGCGGATTTAGACACCCTTGAGGAGTCCATGGATGTACTGCCAGGGTTATTGGGCGACTAAAGAGTAGTCTTTACCCTCTTCAGCGTCAGCACGCACGAGGTAGTTCATATGGAGGTATGCATAGTCCATGTCCATATACTCGACCGGTTCGAGTAGATCCAAAGAATCGATCTGCTCGAGAGTGCCCTACTGGAATCGATCCATCCATTTGGAAGATACTAGATACACAGGCAAGTCTGGCTCATCAAAATACTTGTCTTTTCGGGCCTTCTCGACCAGGCGGTTGAACTCAGCCACAATTTCCTGGGCGTTTTTGCTAACATTACTATGAGCATTATTGTTGTTGCTTGGTGAGGGTCTGAAGAGGAGCCCTTCCTTGACCTTTTCCTCCTCCTTTTTAAAGCCGTTCTGAAGGTCAATGAGTTGCTGGCCTTGGATGATTTTTTTGAGTTCTTGCTCGTGCTCCTTGGAAACTGGATGATTCATATTTATTTCTGAGAGGATGATCAGATTAAGAAAGCTTGCCTGATCGAAGAGGGAGTTGTCGGACTGTGGGTCCTCTTTGGCTGCGTTGTACCCTTGCAATCCGATCTGTCTGCACTTTTTGTAGAAACCCATGCTGTAGAACGACTTGGCAAGGAGTTCAAGGAGTCTGAGATTTTTGGAAGGGAGGTGGTTCTGGAGCATAAGCACGATTTGTTGGTACTGGCTGCGGGCATAGAGTTGGGTGGCATTTTTAATTTTGTGTAGGAGGTATTCAGAGTCCTTATACTTCATGTGTGGTGGTGGGAGGAGAGTTCGTTGTTATGGACAGTTGTGTTGAGGGAAGAGGGTAGAAATGAGTAGGAGAGAAAGTGACAAATTCTAGATTGTTTGTTATTATAATTATTGTGAAGGAGTATGTGTTTATATAATAGTGTGAGGGAAACTCCAGAAAAGGACGGAGAAACTGGAGAACACCTGTGCTGGAATTAAAATAATTGGGTCCAGATTAAGAGGGTCCCGGGGAATGCCCATTATATTGTCGGCACTACTCTCAAGTAAAGAAAGGTGTGGGTTCGGAATTTATCCAAGTCATTCAGTCTTTAAACTGATTCGTTCAGACTTAGTTGTTTCGAGACCATAAATAGAATTCCGGAGTTACAGGCAAATATAATCAAGAACATCAGCCATAACTAACTGCCATTCACTGCACGCTTCCCATTTTATTCTTTCCAGGATTATTGTTTATAGTCATGTAGTGTCCCAACCCATCTAGAGTTAGGATTCTGGAAAATGGACAGACGGCACAATCCTATTATTATAGAATCCCATGCAGCTATCCCATTGTTGAGTATTAAACTTTTAACAATAAAGTACCCTTAACAAACACTTTTTTAACTTAATTCCCACCCCTCTCTCCTCATGGCTGCAACTAACAAACTACTAGTTTTTTACAATCAAATAATCACTGCTCCCTTTTATATAAACAAGCATTTCCCCCTTTTCTCCAACTACCATTCACCACACCCTCATGAAGAAGAACTCATCTGTCTCTCAAGTACATATACACAAATAACCTCTAGCCCTTGCTCGCAAACGCACACTCACTCACCTCGATACGCTACCCTCTTCCGAGAACGTCCATCCTCTTCCCATCCTCAAACTACCCTCCAGTACCACTCCAGCCACCCCTGCTACTCGCCTTAACCACACCTCCAGACCTCCTGCTCCCAAACAAAATAACGTCTCCCATCAGCATAACAACTCCGCTCTGAATGCTTCCAGCCTTGATAAGCAACTAGTGCCCCACAGACCCAAGACTAATAGCAATACTAATCCTAGCAGCACCAAGAACAGTTCTTCGAAGTCAAGAAACCACAGGATAGCGACTTAGACTTCTTTATGCAGTCCTAACTAAAACAACTCTATGATAATGGGTCCCAAAAAGGACATAATGACACCCAGTAATACTAACAACCATTCGCGGGCAGCATTAAAAAGAGTAGTTTCTCATGCTGAGATAAAGAACAGCAGCTATACTAATACAGGATCTTCAGTAAAAAAATCAGTATTCGGGAAAGAGCAGCAATACGCCAGCCACCCAGTGCAGCAAGTTCTGGCAGAACCCAGCACCCATTTCAATCCTCCAATCGAGTTCCCGCTGTTCACTGACTACCTGATCCTGGAATAGCCTGTGGAGAACTAAAGACTAGAGAGACAGTCACTGAGTATAGTGGGAGAAACCAAGGCCGATAAATATGAAATGGTAGAATCTATTCTGAAATAATATATTGGCAATCTAATATCAGGAGACAAACTGATAGTCAGTGATCTGAAGAACAGAATCAGATAATTGGAGTAGAGTTATGCCTCGGAATCTATGAAACGCCAATAAATAGCTGATAAATGGAAAGCCAGAAACATGGAACTAGAGAGTCAGGCGCTAATAGGGCGGGAGGAACTAGAAGGCATGAAGAGTAATTATGAAGTACAGAGATATAGAGCCTTAGAACTAGAGGCCATGCTCAAAGACCAGCAAGAACATTCATAAAAATAGATAGTATAAGTCGAGTCTTTTTCACAGAGAGAGGCTTCTCCAGAACTCACCGAAGAAGAAGATAAGTCCTCCAGTCCTTTGCATCAGTTACAAGAGAGAGTAGCAGAGCTCGAAGCCAACGTAGAAGCTCTCAACAGCTAGCTCCAGAAGAAGTCCCAGGAACTTAGCCTGCAGGCGAAATACTCGGAAGCCTACAAGAAGGAGTTGGTCAATGTGCGCAAAGACATCTCGACCCTGAAAACACAACTGTGCAAAGCCAAAAGTAATCATATCTTACCTAAACAACTACTCATTTGACGCATTCTGCTTGATAAAGAGTAACTGTAGGAAACACAACAACAACTCGCTCTCTACAAGGAGGAGAACGAAATCCATGTCGACACTGTCACTGAGCTCCGCAACTGGAACCAGACCCTGACCGAAGAAGTGCGCCAGTACTCCCAGACTCTCAGCCAACCTGAGTCCGAAAAAATTGCAAATCTTTCTCAACTACTCCAATAAGCTCATGAACAGATTTTTGCACTTCAAAAGGCTAAAAGTAGCTGTGAAATCAAGCTAGATCTAATCTAAAAGAAACACTTCGAGGAGACGGAAAGGGTGAAGAAGAACCACGCAAGGGAACTGAAGATGTGGAAAGAGAGGAGCAAAGTAGCCACCCGCAAGAAAATAGCAGCAGTGGCAGCAACGGTGGTCGACTCTTCGCAGGATTCGGTAGACTTTAACTTGTAGTAGTGATGAGCCTGGTCTGCAGAAGAAGTTGATAAGAAGCACAGTGCTGTACAGAGTATTATCGAGTTATATTTTTGTGAACTACTTTCTAATTAATGTGAACAGCCGATCGAATTATGCAGGCATTTGGGCCAAAGAGTTCAGGGGAGGCATAATCAAACTAAACTCGGATATCCTCACTTTCCCAATCCATTATTTAGTCTTTTTAAAAGATAGCTTCAGCCATGAAAACCTAAAAAACCCTCACTATCTAATTACCACACTCCAACCCCAAACTCCTCAGACTATTCCCCAACGACCCTCGCTCCGACTTCTCCGTCACCTTCAACTAGAAGACATACAAGCTCAATAAATCCCATCTCCTCCTTTACTCCCAATACTTCAAATAACTCTACCACCAAGCACAGAACAATATCATTATCCCGAGCCCCCCAAGCCATACTCCCCCCACCTTCAATGTAAACCCTTCTTCCTATTCATTTAACTAGAACCTTCTCTCTAACATTTGCATCTCTCACTTCCAAACAGGCTTAACAATTCTAAACAGTCCTCCGCGCATTCTATGGTGGCAAAACTATAGTTCCGGCGAATGAAGCATTAGAGTTTTTCGTCCTGGCCAAGTTTCTCAGAGTTGATTAACTCACCCACAACCTTCGCGAACACATAGTCCGAAACATCTCAGATTACCAGATCGTGGAGGTCATCGCAGCGGGACACAGTACCGAAGACAGCGATCTATTCAACCTGGCTATCAACGAACTGTAGAGAAAAGGATACCTGCCCCTAAAATAGAACCATTTCATGACTCTGAGTTTAGCTCTGGATGCCTTCAAGTATATCGTCAAGATGTTCTTCAAGAGTAAGAACAGAACAACAAAGAATAACAGCAGCCCCGTGCGCAGTGGCAGCAACATCCTTGTAGGCGATATAGGCTTAACGAATCTGGAGGTTGCAGAGCTGGTCACAGCCTACGCGGAGGGAAAGGAATACACTTCCCAAGAAGCTCTAGAGCTGAAGCGAGAACTCATCAACTAACATTACCTTACTGCTTCCGAATACGAGAAAGTGTTTCACGACTAACTCCTGAAGCAATCTCCCATGCTGACAGTCCCAAGCATCACCAGCATCACCCACAATGACACTCCTGCAACCCCTAGCATCCAATACAATATTAGACTTTTGTAGAAATGGTAAGACATGGATCAATCCTCCCCGAACAACACCACCAAGAATAACGGTACCGCCCAGAGAAGAAATACAAGCATCAGGAACAACTCCTCCAACCACCGCTACAGCAATCCATCCAATAATGCGATGCTGAACTACACCACGATCCAAAGTAGTGGCAGGAAACCAGAGCATCAGTCTGGAAACTCTAACAATAAAACCGTCGCCGGTCTGCCTTCTTCCCGCAATATCTATATATCCGAATCGGAGAATCTTCTTTATAAGAAAACTCTGAAGGAGCTTCAAGTGAATAACTAGCAACTAGTTTATGAGATTGAGTCTCTTCACCCTTCCATTACTTCTACTGTCTCCACAATTCGCAGTCTCTTTGAGTAGCAGACCAAGAGCGAACCTTAAAACAGAAAAAAGAAGCAAGCAGTCTTCGATGAGCTGAAGAAAAGAATGGACAAGATGGAACAGGAGAACAAGAAGAAACTCCAACTACTGGACAGCCAGAAACAAGATATTTAAACCATTAGGGAGGAAGTTGGGATGATGGAGAAATGGCAGAAGAACAAAAACAGTGTGGCTGAGGAGTTGCAGGCTACGACCAACCTTCGCAGTATCAGCAAGAGCATCCACTATTCAGTGATGGGCCCGGATGCCTTTGTGAAAGCTAGCGATAGTCTTGGGTTTTCTGTCTCCAAACCTTACCTGGATGACTCAGACTTGTAGGCACAGAAGGAGTGCCAAAATAAAAAACTAAGTGTTAAGGCAAACCCATTCAACAAAAACAAACAGATCTCCACTCCTGACAACACCAAGAAGTAGTATCCAACAAAATAGTCTCCGAATAAAGACGTGCCATTTCAGCTTAAGCGAAGCAACAGAACCACAACCCCTAGAAATACTCCACCCCCTAAAGAGACTGCGAAACACAATAGCGGCGCACATGATGATAACTACTACATCCCAACCAGAATGCGTAGTAAAGAGAAGGCCGACCTTAATATTGATCGTATCGAGTTCGACGAGCTACCTCACACCCTCAACAAACAGGATTGTCTAAAGCTCCTAGATATTCTGGACGTATCGTATTGCGAAAAAGCTAAAATGACATTGCTTTTTAGAGCCACGACCAATAATCCTTTCACTAAAGAATCATTTCTTAAGGCGGTCGAAGGTAGAGATAGATTAGTATTTTTGATCGAAATCTGGGAGAGCGAGAAAGTCATCGGAGCCTACCTCTCCTAACCAATATCTACAGAAATGCCACCGAAGCCTGACCCATAAGCCTTTCTATTCAGCATAACACAGAGTAAGAAATACAAAACCAAGAAGCCTGGTGACTCCATTTGGATTCCTTAATAAGAAAAGTACTTATTGTCATTCAACCGGGACTTGATCCTGAATACTCGAGTGTTGTAAGAGTGCAGTGAATGCAATTGGCCTGTGGGCTACGAAAAATAGCGAGTGTTATCGGGCAGACCTGAAGCCTGGCTATGCGGCGACAAGAGTTTCCAGGCGAGTGAACTCTAAGTGTACTGTTTGGAAATCGAAGAACTCTAGATGAAGCTATGACACACATATTTATGAGGTATCCAATGATGATAGTATTACCTGTGAAGTGAAATGGTATTTATGGGAGATAGCTGAAATATTAAGTTATAAAACTAGGTCCTTATCTACAGATGGATGTGCATTTATGGGTATCAAGCATAGTATTAGTCCAACAGTTTGTACAGGAAACCGGGGGAGGATTCGCCGAAGTCTGACACCACTAAGCTGATGTACTCGGGTGCGATATAGTCATACTTCTTCACTATCAGAGTTTGGTCCACTACACATCGTCGATCATCAGTATAAATAATAAGCTTAGATAAATAATTACGGTTTCGATCGGGGATCTGTTCGAAGTAGTTGTGTGGGTTGTCTAGGAAACTTAAGGACTTGCTGTCGAGAGATAGTTTGCGAGAAAGGGCATAGCTGGGCGCTACTGCTACTACGGTCACTGAGAGTTTCTTGGCGGCGATAGCCAGAAGAAGACCTCCAGATTTTACCACTATGCCTCCGTTCTGAAGAACTGCCTCACAAGGCAGGAAAACAAATGTGCTTTCACGCAAGATTCGAGAACTATTTCGGATATCCACAGTTTTAAAAGTAGCGGCAAGGTTGTTATTTGGGGTTTCGGAAGAGTTGTCACGAGCAGAAGCCCTAACAACATGCAGAACAGAACAATCGAGTCCTTCCAAAGCTTGAAGAAGTTGTGGGTAAGGTTCGAATATTGTGATCTTCGATGTGCTTTTGACATGTTTTTGGATCTGTGCGCCTCAATCAAATAGGGTAAGAGTCCAGATAATGTTTTACCTGTTCGTGGATAGTCTCTTCTGCTTCTTTGACTTCGTCGATAAGGTTGCCGATCTGCTGCACAGTAACCTTCTTGACCCATCTGCTGTCGTTCTCTGCGTCATTACTCTGCTGAGACTCTTCAGTGCTCAGTGATAGGTTCTCCAACAGATTTCGAAGAGAATTCTTGCTATAATTATTGCCTGTTCCAGTCTTCCGACTTGGCACGTCTTCCCTCTCGGCGATAGCTTAGTGGATAAGTGCTTTGAGGCGGAGGATGAGATTGGGTATGATGAGAAGATGGGGACAGTCTTTAATGAGGAGGTCCTTGAGCTTATCGAGTTGTTTGTAGGTAGTGGTTTAGGAGACTGGCTGACTATTGGCGAAGTACTCCTGGAGATAGTTGAGGAGTGCTTGGGCAGTGGCAGGGAGGTTATGAGTGTTACGGAGGGCGTTAACTAGTTGGTCCATTGGATGTGTATTAGTTGAATTTGTGTTTGTTTTATAAGTTTTAGTTTGATATTGTTAAAATTCTTGATACCATATTATTCTGGCGATAGGGTCGGCAACCCTGAGAAGGGGAAGCATGATAACAAAATTAATCATATGGAATGTATACGTAATCAGGACAAAGTAGAGTTTTGGTAAGATCTCTAGGCCACACACTAATCAGAGACTTTTCATCTTCTCAGCTTTTCTAAAACTAATTCAAAATCAAAAGAGTCTTATCATTAGATATACTAGGCATGTTCTCACCAAACATCCGCAAATAGATCACAACAATGGAAAATGATAGAATACTGTATTGTCACCCCCGCTGCCGATGTGTTTCTGGATATGGCCCACCACACTCCCTCCTATACACGAGTTATGCATGCCCAGTCCTCCCACCAATACTCCGTTGCTACTCTAAGCCATGAAGTTCTCGAATCTGCGGTATTTCGAGGCAGTCGCTGAAACGGTGCCCGTCTCCACCGTAGATTTGAAGTACTTACGAGAACGGGATACCTTCCGGATTATCTGTTGGTGGGTGTTTTGGGTGTTCAGGGCGAATGCTGAATCACGCTATTTTCTCTTCCGAAGATAGATTGATTAGATGCGGATGCCCTCCTAATCTTCATAGTTGCGAGGCGGCTCATCAGTCAACTGTCTGATAAGCTAGTGACTGCTTTTATTGGCTGCATTGGGGTCTTATTCTTAGGTGTCCGTAAGTTCCCGTCTATGATGGTGAAAGTGGCGGGGATTTTGGTTTTTGAGGTCTGTAATCGCCTCCATTTCAGTGATTAGCTTCTACTTTGTCTCCTTGTATTTGTTGTACATTCGCTACATCATCCGGACGGGTTCACGCATAACTTGAACTGGTTTTTTACGAGCTCCAGGATGCTCAAATAGTAGCTTGCTGCTTACAGTATCTATTTTAGAGGGTTTCTTAACGCTAGCACAAGCTGTGGTCGCAGAAGTCTACGGACGCGTAAATGGTTCTTGTATTTTGATCGTCAGCACTTCTTGGTCGACGTCTTGTTGTGACTTCACCAGCTGGTGTCCCTATTGCTGCTGTCTCTTTATCAAGGAAAGAGTGGTGGTTCTGCGTCTCTAGATCATCGTCTTCTTAGGGGCTGGCATTAATACAAGAGGCTTGGTGTCTCTGGGTTCTGAGAAACTTTTCTTGCGAGATGTCTTCTTTTGAGTAGGAATAGCCGGGGCACTGGTTTTAACATTCATCCTGTTAGTATTGTTGAGTTTGTGTTTGAGCACAATAGGGGCCTCATACTTCTTTTTCTTTTGCGAGAGACACATCATTTTATCGGTTTTAGACTTCGCGAGGTTCTTTGCCCTGATGGTCCGAATACGCTCATCGGCAGCCAAAAGATCTCCATCAGGGTCACTATCAGAACCGGAATCCTATTTTTGGTGGATGTTCTATTGGAACTCCAAGTGATCTAAATCCTTGTCGATTTCTTCCATGAGTATCTTCTTGGCGAATCCAACATTTTTTAACACCGTGTCATGGTCTGGGCAGAAAGCGATATAAAGAGCCTGAACGAGCGATCTGCCTATGGACTTGAGCTGCTCTTCGGTTAGGTGGGATTTGTAAGCTGTACTCCCAAAATAACTGGTTTCGAGCGTATATGCACTAATTCCTAGAGCGTGGACTACAGATCTGACGGTATTGACTTTGTCTTTGGTGAGTCCGTAAGTACACGAATACATATCGAATATGGGGTTGAGTTTGCTCATGGCGAAGGAGAGCAATCGCATGAGACTTTTGTTCTCTCTTTTGCAGGCATAGAAGAATGTATCATGTCTAAAGGAGTGTTCTTGTTAAGCATTTTGAAGGGGATAATAAAGTACTTCTTGCTGTGGCCATGTAAGTCTAACATACACTCGATTCCGTTCTGTTCGTGGATAGTCTTGATTAGCTTTTTCACAGAGGAGGTCTCGGGTGTTAGTTCTTTGACGAGATTGTCCCCCCACTGACGGTTGAGATCCAACCCAGCCAAGTTGCATCTCGAATTTCCATAAATGACTCCATCAGGATTGATCATCGGGATCACCATTATCCTGAATCGGCTGAGCAAATACTGTGCCTATACTGAAGTATCGCATCGGGCAAGTTCCTCCATGAAACCCTCGGCCACGAAACTGCCAACAGTTTCCGCAGGATGTTGCCTGGCCATCACTAGAATCACTCTTTTATTTTGGACGTCGTCGTCAGTAGAGAGGCTGATACTAGGCATGATGTTGTTGGCCAAGGTATACCCGACTGTCTTCCTTACGCATGATCTAAAAGAAATAAATGCAAACCACTAATCAAACAACTTCGCGAATGGGTTACATTTTGAGGGATTCGTAAATCGGCTGCAACCTGTCGAGGGTGTGGGTCATGCGCGAGTAGGTGTATGGGTTGTTTAGGGCGAAATAGACGGTGTCATTCGCATGTTGGAAAGTGTACTTGAAACTCAAACTGTAATATGTCTAGTTGGACTTCGTAGTTCTTTCAATTCTGGTGTTGCTGTAAAGGAGGTTGGGCTCAGCAGGATTGATGATGTTGGCTCCTCCCTTGACCCAGCCAATTTGATGCCTTTGAAGGTCCAGTGTCGAGAGAATCGATACTTTCATGCCGAACCTGTACATTGCTGCCTTCTTGATAAAGTTCGCAATGTGAATCACTATAGTACTATTTTATTTTGCATTCTTTACACTGAAGAAGAACCACTGGTTGTAGCCATGAGTATTGCAGTCGTTTTAGATGAGCAAGAAATAGTGTGAGGGGTCCTTGAGGGATTGGAAACAGTGGGAGAGGTTGCCGCTCTCAAACTTGGAGTCGAATTAGAAATCTGGGGGGCTGTTTGTTTGGTGAGTTTTGAGATAGGGAGAGCTAGTGGTAGTGCGTTGTTATTCGTTATGAAGGACTATGGAGTTAGAACGAGCGATAGTCTGGTCTGCATCAGAATGTTAGTCGTTGTTGTTGAGTGGGGTATTCTTGCTATTGTCTTCAGGAGCGATGAGTTTATTCTTGTGTTTACCAGGGAATTTAGACCTTGGGAAGAGGTGAGTCTAGGTTGCGCTCTGAGTGGTAGAGGTTTCAGAGATACAATAGTAGAGATTAGGGTCGTAATCGTTGCAGAGATCGATGATCTTGTTACGTCCTGAATTAGAATTAAAATTATAGTTAGAATCCAATAAAGATAGGAATAGTGTTCAATTGCAAGGCTTGTTATTACTACGAAAATGCAAGGCTTTTCGTAATAACGAAATGTCCATGAGAAGAAGAATGATGAGAAGGGAATGTCCAGTTATACCTGTGTAGTCATAGTAGATCTATTCCTGGCTTCGTTCTTACTTGTGCCTTCGATAGACGCATTTGTAGCCGTCAGTCTCGAAGTAGTCGTATAGAGATTTGCCTTTCCCGTTGTAGTTATACTTTCCCGAACCCACTTTTACTCCCCGAACTTATTGCAACTTCGGAGGCGAGTTGGTGTTATGAGCAGTGCCGGTTTGTGGTTCAGGCTAATCCATCCAGTTATTGAGGCTGCTGCTGATGCTGCTCTTCATATTTTTTGTATTATTCTGCATAGAGGTAGTTATCGTGGATTGGGGATTATTCCTGCTTGCAGCTGGAGTTTGAGTAGAGGTTGTAGTAGGGTTGCGCGTGTTGTTGAGGTTATTACTGTTGTTAATTGTGCTGTTCGTAATGTTGCTTATGTTGCTCTGAATATTATTGTTACTGCTCATGCTCATGACTTTGCTCAGATTGATGGCAGAAAGCTGCTTGTCTTCAATAGGAGCCTCACACGCACAAGCAATCTCTAGAGGTAGAGGGTATAAAGTGTTCTTATCTCTGGCGAGCACTCTGGGGAGCAGTTCTTTAGGACGTTCGAGATCAATGAGATCCTTGGCTTCTGTGAGAAAATTAATGGAGCGAAGGGGACGAGTCGGAGATATCCTGTGGAGGACCTCAAGAGGAGCGGCTATGGAGAAACCCTAATCAAGGTCATGATGGGATGGCTACTCCTCAAAGCCAGGATGATTAGCTGTTGAGGAAAGGTCATGGTTTTTCATGCAGCTTATTTAATCGTATTGGTTATTATTTAGGTGATTATACACTGTTAATGGTTAGTTTAAGATTGAGTAATGACTGACGGAGTGGTTGGAGGTTATTATACCTGTTAATTTGTGGGTTATTTCGGTTAAGCAGAAGAGTCAATCTATCTTCATCTTTAGCATTCGGTTGTTCAGGGTTCCTATATGCCCTATCCTAAAATCGGCAAGGGTACTAAGCTTAACATTTATCCTTATTCGAACGAAGTAGCACTGGGGAATGATCAACGAAGTTAATCCAAACAAACTATTCGTAGTACCCATCACCTTATGCATGTATATCATCAACAGTCTGATCTTTAGTACACTGCCCCAATACCTGTCTCACAGACTGTACTCTACCTGAATACCAGACTTTACAACCCTTTTACGGTTCTTCTGCATTTTTCCGAAGTATGTGCCAAACGAAATGCTCAGATCCTCGCTAAAAATCTTCTTCACGACAAATGCTAGGTCCAAGTCTGAGCTAGCCTTCACTTTGGATACGATCCGATCGGCTGGCATCCTGTATTCGAGAAGTCCTGTAACCACAATTCTATTATCTCTCGGGTCAGTGGATACCTATAATAAAGGGCAGTCGAATAGTATATTGATCGATATCTCATTTTACTTCCAAAGCATATTTTTGTTGCCTGTTGCGCCTCAAAATGGTGGTCATCGAAATGCCTGAGAAGTATTAGGATAAGTTTGTCCAGTCTTGCGTTGGCCTTGTGAATGACTGTTCAGCTTTGAATATTACATCCACATTGTCTTTCGAGTACCCTAACAACAGGTCTTTCTTTGCGAGGATTTGTCGCGTCATGTCCAGAACACTCACAAATGCCACTCTGAAATTTCCCTGCCTAGCGACGGTCTTGTGATACCAAGCTACGTCCTTATATTGGTCGATCT
Source organism: Lepidurus packardi (assembly GCA_023053545.1). Classification (NCBI taxonomy): domain Eukaryota; kingdom Metazoa; phylum Arthropoda; class Branchiopoda; order Notostraca; family Triopsidae; genus Lepidurus; species Lepidurus packardi. The sequence continues at coordinate 23,191 of JAKZAN010000337.1, forward strand.
TTAACCTGTTGTCTGTGTTAAAATTGCTGAAAAGAGTGCCAACTCCGAGTTTTAGGTTCATGCGGGACCAGTCTCTGTTAAAGTCAAAAGATCCATAGAAGTTGAATCTTTCTCCTCTAATTTTAGTGACCCCATTGTCAAATTGAAGTCGGACTGTCGAGCCGTTCAGTTTGACGTAGAGGTATTGCAAATTATCATTGATGATGCTCCTATTGAGAGGAAACCAGAATCGAAAGTCATCCTTGAGTTTTAATTCACAATTATCATATTTGCCGCTATGCTGCATCTGGAGAGTGGCACCATATACACTAAAGGCATTAAGCTTTGTGGCTAGGTGGTGTTCATGACAAAAATCATCGAGAATGAGGGTGCGCGAGGGGTCAAGAGTAGGACCGAAGGCTGTCCATGGGTGAGTAGCGATGGAGAGGGGTTTCAGGGCTGTGCGGAAATAAGGAGTGGCTATTTTATGAAGTTGTGGGGGTGGGATGTCAAAGACAATTGAAGAATTGGGGAAGATAGTGGATGACTGCATGGTTGTTCGTCCAATAAGGAGAGATATAGTAGACGGGAGATGAAAAAGTGATAAATTTTAATTTTTGGTATGAAGCAGAGGCTCAAAATGAAATTAGGCATTGTACACGATATTGGCAGACTTCTTAATGATACATATATGGGAGTTGAAAAGTGTTGACTTATTAGTGATAGCAATGAAACAAATAGCATTTCCAGTTTTCTGGAATGTCGCCTGCTGTGGCTACCAATATTTGTAGAGGTACTCTTCCATGAAACGAAGAATAATACACGCAAAGCATATAAGTATTTTATTTAATTCTTGGTTTACAATATTCTGTCTGAACATCCTTCTAGGATTACTTCTATTCGCTATTTCCTACCCTCTCAAATCTGTTATTCTTCCATCGGTTTATCGTCTATCTTCCCGATATTCTCTTTCTTCACACCGTTCCCTCCTGGGCTGCAGTTCAGCAGAGGCAGCAGTGTAGCAAGTGCATATGTACTAGTTCCTTCGCTCTTACGCCCTGAAAGTGGTGAATTTGAGCAACTTGGTAAACAGCTCTTCTGGCTCATAATGCTTCTCATCAGCTTCAAGTTCTCCTGGTCAATATGTTGTTGCATACGGCGTTTGATAGGCTTGTTCAGACTATGTGCATAAGCTTGGCTTGAGGAGATATCGAACCCTGGGTGTTTCTGACCGATGCTGATAATTTTTCGCACGATTTTCTGGTTCTTCTCATCGATTTGGGACTGACTCTTCCTTAAATTGTAGGTGCGTGACTTATCCTTGAACTATTTATGGAGGTCTAGAATGTGATGGTAGCGAGAGAGATCTTTAGTAGAACGGTCCTTGCATGCTATGCGCTCGACGGCCTTGAGATGCTTGATGTAGGTGTCGTCGAGGTATTTCTCACGGACTGGGTCCCGGCTCTGGAGTGTCATGTGTGGGGGTATTGATTGTTATGATTGACTGGGATTATGGACTGGGCCGCAGCAGAGCAGAGCCAGATTAAGTAGGCCATTTAAAGCTGGCTTCGGAATGCATTGGAAACTGTTCTAGCAATAACAACCCGCAGAATCCCCGACCATGACCGACTACAAGATCAGGTGCACCCTCGACGAGCCCCTGCCCCGCCTCGTGGACAAGCTCTCCTCCAAGTCCAGCGACCTCTACATCTTCTGGGTACTTTCCCCTCTCATCGCCCACAGCAAAACTACAACCAACTCTACACCTCCTACTCCGAACGCCTCACCGAAATCGAGACCCTGCGCAAAGAGAATGCCGATCTCCGAGCCGATGTAAGCCCATAGCAACCTGACCCTGACTCTCCCTCCTTAACTGCCCACAGAATCAGCGAGTGAAGCACCAGTACGAGGAGCTCGTGATCACGCACGAACGCGTCCTCCAGGACAACAAGTCCTTCCAGGAGCTGCTGCGGAAGTTCCGCGACGAGAACTGTCTCCAGAAGGAGCACATCGACCGCATAGTGGTCCGACTGCGCGAGACCGACGAACACGCCCACCTGAGTCTGCAGGCCAAGGCCACCCTCGACGAGCAGAACGAAGTCATCCGGAGACTGAGGATCCAGGAGGAGGAACACAGGCGAGGACTGGGCGAGCGGGAGCAGGAGATTCACAGTCTGCAGATCAGGATGGAGGACCTGCGGAGACACTACGAACACGTGCTGCAGGAGGCGATGCAGCAGGCACGGGTGAAGGTGATCGAGGGACTGCCGGGACTGCTGGAACAGACGAAGACACTGCGGCACTTCAAACACCTGGAGTACAGCCACATCGGCTGATGGCTTCGAGTGCTACCACATCCTATAGAGCAACCCCGTTGATAATAGAAGTTTCCTGATTGTCTTGCGATTGATTTGTTTCCTCAAAAGAGCCTTTAGCGACGTCTGAACTACGAACATCATCATTCAAAGTTAGAAAATCCATAGAAAATGACTTGATTAGATATTGAGGCTAGTTTGAGACCTTAGCGAAAGTACCGACAGTCCATGCAACTGTAAACCATAATCTAAAAAATCCTATATTAAAATATAAGCAAGTACCCAGAAACCGGATATAATAATGTTCAGTGCAAGGACTGAGTCCCGAAGACCCTAGACTAAGCTTACCGATCATCGCTCGCAGGCAAGAGCGTCCGAAAAGCTCAAGGAGAAAGAGAAGATGTCCTAAGAGATCAAGTACTCAAAAGCCATAAACAATAACATGCGAACCCATACACAGGAGCAAGTACATCCAGGAGCTCGAAGAACGCAACCGCAAGCTCAAGGTTGAAATAGCCAATATCAACGAGTTGCTAGCTGAACAAGAAGACAAGAAGGGCAATAAGGACGAACATCGACTGGTGCCCATGGAATCGACTCCAGAAACCCTAAAAAAGTAACTGGAGAACGCCTACAAACAGATCAGGAACTACGAAAGATAAATCAAGATGAAAGAGGACAAACAGGCCGGGGGATTGGTCGGCGAAAGGTAAATACCCTAGACCCATAAAAGTTATTGTCTGAAATAGACTGTCGAAACTATAAACTGTGATGAAGGAAAAAATAGCACTCCTCGATAAGCTGAAGGTTGACCTGACGACCCTCAGCAAGTAGAACTATGACAACAGCAAGAAGCTCAAAGACAATGGTACCTTCAAATGTGTTACATTCAAAATTGAATATCTTATTAGTCTCGAAGTAGGAAGTGGAAGCCGTGTTGTCTAAGTACAACGAGGAGATCAAGTGCCTACGATAGAAGGTCAGAGAGTGTGAAGAGAAGGAGAAGAAAAAGCAGGAGAATGCCAAGAAGCAGTTCGACTACATCAAGAAAGTGGAACGATAGCTCATCGAAGCAGGAGTCTCTGTAGATGAACTCGATGAGCTCAAGAAGAACAATCTCTATAATCGAATCCAGTAAAAAATTAGCGAGAACCAGGATAACAAGCAGAACCCCACTCAAAAGACAATCACTGGGAACAGTTATGGATAGAGGAGCCCACAGCCTGAAGAAGAGGTGACACTGGACAAGTATAATGAGATCCGTAACGAAATCAAAGTCAAGAAGAAACTGCAGAGTGACTACGAGAAGCGGTTAGATGCCTTGAACAATTAGCGGAAAAATGACGAGAAAAGGACAGTAGAAGCCAGAATGAAACTTATAGAAAAGGAGGACGAAATCGGGGAGCTAGAGAAAGAGATCATAGAACTTAAAAAGAATATCAAGAAGATCAACCTCAAGCCAGGAGTGGCCTCGCTCATGGTCGATAGCAATAATAGCCCCAAGAAATAGAAGATTAAGATGGTCATGAGCAAACTCAAGAGCAAGTAATCCGGAATGGAGGCACACGGGCATCTCAAGTATGATGAAAAGGGAGTGGCCACTGAGAAGGGTAAAAGATTTTCTGACAGAACCATACTTGGGCGTAATTTTGCAACTCGAATCGTGGGTGTGCGGGTGTTTACTGACAAGGCTAACTACAGTATCTGTGGTCTTCAATGCACTTACAAATTTGGATCGACCAGGAAGGTGGGCGGCGAATACGTCCAGAAAAAGTAAGGCAAGTAAATCAAAGACTTATACCTGTAGAACTCTTTTGATTTGCTGGATGACGACTACGTGAAGTCTGTCTCAGGTGCTCTGTCCCAGAACAACACCATCTAGTACCTTGTCTTTATTAGCGCTCAGGCGAAGGTGGGCAGATATGGGGTCGTGAAGCCAAATCAGAAACAGTTCAATTTCGACATCCAGTAGTTCGAGGTGCCCCTGTGCGTGTATGGATCCCTGGTTGTGAAGAGCGAGGCGGGACGGCCAGATATCAGTATCTTGGAGTTCATGGGGCTCTAGATTACGCAGGACCAGACGCAAAGCAACAAATAGGAGCCGTAGAGAGACTTCGCGCCTGAATGAGAAGATGCAAAATTTGTAGAAAATGAGTGGTTCTTTAGACAAATATCAAATAATTTTTCAAAGCAGAACCTTTTCTTTTTTTTGCAACGCACCCATGCATTTAAACCTTATTACTACTACGCAGTCCACTCATGAATCACTATTCGAGAGCTTGTTGATCAAAGCCTTCTGCTCCTGTTCCACCTTCGTCAAACTATCAAACTCTGTATTGTAACGCTCCAGCTCTCCTTTCTTCTCGTTCAGCAGATTGTTCAGCTCCATCATCTTCTTCTTCCTGTTCTCATTCTCTGACTCCAGCTTGTTGCGCTCGCCTAGTGCCCGCAGCTTCTCTTTCTCGATCTTGACTGCAAAACTATCTAGGGCTTCGGTTATTGCTGACAGGGTTTCGTCGAGGGAGATGGCCTAGAGTTACAAGATTGTGTGGGGCGTGTACTTTGGTGATGAACTCCATGGACTGGGACTTGAGCTGGTCGCTCTCTCTGTACTTGTCAGCTTCGAGGACTCTGATGTTGTTCTCCTCGTCGAAGGTGATCGAGACTTTGGGATCTGCCATGTTGGGATGTTCGGAAGTGTGGTTATTATTGTTTCTGGAGCTTAATTGTTTTGGGTCTATATTTTTAAATTACACTGATCCCAAGAGACTCTACGAGCAATAAACCAAAAATACCCAGAGTATTTGAAATGCCTATTTGAGCATAAGGAATATGATTCATCGGGTATACTCCAAGGATTTATAAGATCTTCCAACTCTGTGTGTATGCATGTCTCCCGATAGCATAGATAACTCAAAACAATTAATCCGTACCATATCATCGTCCATCCAGACTATCCTCGAACACTTTACTATTGTTCTTGCTCTCTCCCCCTAACCCATTATCTGGCTTATCCTTTTCTACCATTCCCCCTCTCTATTTTCGGAGCTCCTCCAGCCTCCACTGAATGAAGAGTGCCTCCATTTATAACATGTCGTTCGGGGCGCACTTCTGCCCGCAGTACCGGACCCCTTCGTGGCATACGCCTTCGAATTTGATGAAGCTCCGTTAGCATTTCGGGCATACCTCCTATTTTTAAGTAGAATTTAAAATGAAATGTCTTTTATGATAGATAGTACGGTAATAGCGCATTCGTAGTCTTCTTTGCACAGCTCACGGCAAAAATCCTTTTAGTAGGCTTGCACTCCTTAGAATACCACGGTTCGGTAACAGGTGAAACAAATCCTGGTTGTGGTTGGACCTTGGGATAGTCCTGTGTTTTCAGTCTGGGTCTCGCTCGCAAACTCCTGGAGTTGAGAAACTACTCCACGATAGGCTTGAACCGCCAACTCAAACTACTTCCGATTCTGCTATTCATCATACTCCCCATCCCATAGATTCCTACCATTCACAGGGGTTGTGGATATATCGATTTCTTAGATGTCAGCTGACTCTGGTCGTTATTAGGAAGATTCTGCTTCAGAGTTTTCGACCTCGTCCTGGTTTTACTGACTCTGTGGGGCAGCGAACTGTGTCGGGAAAGTGGCTCTAAAGCTACTGCCGGTGTCAGACATGTTGGTCTTGTTGTTCTGGCTACTGACATTGGGAGCCCCTGCAGCCATTCCTCCCTCTTTTTTGCTATCTAAACTCAGCTTCCCTTGATTGCTCGGGACATTTGGAGTATTACCATTTGAGTCTATAGTCTCGTAATGTTTCTTTAGGTTATTTATCAACTTGATCTGGTGCCCAGCACTCAAACCCAATGCTTGTAGATCTCCTTTCTTTATATTTCTCATTTGCTCTAGATCCGTGAAGCCTGCAGAGTCGAATGCGCTAATGTACTGGTCTAGAAAGATTTAGCAAAGGAAATCGGACACTGTTTTGGAGTGTTTGATGTTGATCTCTACTTAGAATATAGCTTTGCCGAATTTAGTCTGCAGGGCTTGTTCAGAACGAGGGACCTATTGGGACTGATCCTCAGAGTCGTCGGGAGAGTTTAGGTTGCCAGTTAGAAGTTGTAAGGCTTCCTGGTCTGAAGTCTTTGGGGGTTTTATGGTGTCCACTACGCATTTATAGATGTTGTTTATTGGATGATACCTATAGGCTTAAAACTTTTGGCCCCCATAATCTTCTTGGTATTGACTCCATACTTCTTGAAAACCTATTTCTGCTACTCTAAGATCTTCTGTGCATAGCCTGAGGGAGTGTTAATAAGGAGAGTGCAGATTGGTGTGAATAGGAGCAGGGATACTTTTGAGGGGAACATTGCCCGAAGTCGAAGCTGCCTTCCATCTTGTACCGGACTCATTCATCGTCTTCCTTATGGTTGTTAACATGGATTGAGATGGTGTTTGCAGGTATTGTTATGAGTGGAGGTTTACTCTTATTCTCGCTTCTGTTTCTGAGCCTCAGTAAACTTCTTGAGCTATGCTAGTTTCTCTTCCTAAACTGTTCGAGTAATGTACAAATGGTTATTGGTTTTTTCGGTATTACCATTTTGCGTGTTTCGTCCTCAAGTAGTTTGGTCTCGAGTTGTCTGAAGGGTTTGAATCACGTGGGTGTTTGTTACTTGGCCTTTCCTTTGCTGTTGGACACCAGTCTCTTCTGCATTCCGATGAGGGTATGAGTTCTTGTCTTTGTTGATGATGCGTGGGTATTGTTATTGTGAACGTATGTCTTGTCGCGATTCAGGGTGGAACTAACAGCAGTGGGCTCCGGATGATGTGGATGGTGATAGTACTGTTTTATTATGTGTTGTGATTATAACAATTTAAAATCGTTCATAAAAGGTTAATGTCAAAACGTCATTTTCCTTTATTACTGTCTGACTAAGTTAATGTCGAAGGTAAATGCCTAGAAGAAGTCCAGGAGCCCTAAATTTATAACCCATCAGATATTGTCAGGGAAGTTTCGTTTATAATATCTTGACTTACCACTCAATAAAAGACATTGCTACTCGCACAGAAGCACATGCAACCCTCGTCCCAAATACCCTCTGCCTATAAAGTCCTTACTATCCCAGACTATAACAAACTCTCCAGAGACTAGAAGCTCCAACTGGCACAACACTCTCAACAGCAAGAAATACATCGCAAACCTATCCCCATCCATGGACTAGCTTTCCCTGAAGAGAATTGGATCTAGCTCACCGTAGAAGAACATGAACCTACTTGGTACTTTGGCACTAACACTAAACCAATCAAGCTCAATACTTATCGATACCTCCCATCTCCTCAAATTCCCAAATAACAATCAAAGCCAACGCCACCAAAGGCAGTAGTCCTTCTTTTCCATGGACTTACATCCCATACTAATTAAGGAGCTTATGTGGCCAAGAGACTTGCGGACGTCGGGTACGTAGTTGTTGGATTCGATCAGCGCGGGTTTGGAAAAAGCTAGGGTCGACGTGGCTATATGAACGACTATTCTCTCGTGCTCTCTGACTCCATAAAATTTGTAAAGCTGATCCAAAGATAATACCCAGGATCACCTCTAATCCTATGTGGGTTGTCTCTCGGCGGTCTTACGAGCTTCAATCTGTGTGTAAACGAACCCGGGCTCTTCGCAGGGTGTATTCTGATGGCCCCTGCTTTCCGTTCGTTTTATGGTTTTTCCGCCTACATGACGATGGAATGTGTTTCCTTCATTTTCCCAACTCTGCAGCTTCCGAAACGATCGGGAGGCAGATAAAGTAAGCGAGGGTCGAAGAATCCTGATGTTTCTGAAAAACGCAAATTAGACCAGCACCGGTATCAAGCTGATCCTTATGCTGCAACACTTAAAAGCACCCTTAAAGCCATGCGAGCAAGTAGCGAGTCTTTTTCGAGATTCAGGAGTCCCGTACTCGTGGTGCAAGGGTTGAGGGATAATAGCGTCGACCCGGATGGAGTTGTGGAGTTCTTCAGCAGTTGTAAGTCTTCTAAGAAGTAGATCCTATTGTACGAGAATCTGTGGCACAACGTGTGGCAAGAGTAGTAAATCTTTGAGATTATGGACAAGACTATAAAGTTCCTGGACGAGATATTGGGGGAATGATATTGGGCGGAGCTGAAGGTCCAAATAATTGTTTTCTATTTTCTGTGAAGGGACTCATATAGTACAGAAATGTCATCACTGGCTTATCGTTCGAGTCACAGCGACTAGGCTGTTGCCCCTTTGTTTTCGAAATAGATATTAATATACAAAATACAAACATCAAAGCATCTTGTAAGTGCGGATTTTCTCGCTGATCCTTATATTAGAATGCGACCTCTGGCCTCCCGCTCTTCCCTACCTATCCCCGTATTACACAATTTCCTTCAGCCGTAGTCTCTGCCGTGACACACAGAATGCCATGCCTCCTCCCTTTTTCACGCTGCTATTCCTGGGCTGTAAATTGTCTGCCGAACATATCTTTGGTCCTGCCACACTGCTCACACTTGCGTTGTTATTCGCGAGACTTAAGGTGTTCCCAATCATTATCTCCTTACTATTACTATTCATGGGGTTGGTTGCGGTAGTATTGGATGCTAGAATTTGGTGGATGGGAGGATGTTTCTTGGGGTACCTAGCTACCTGCAGCAGGAGCCCCACATCCGTAATACCTGAGGGATAGTAATGGCTCCCATTATTTTATTTGTTCAGTTTCGAGCGCAATATCACATACGGATGGTTACTGTTGCTATACTAGTTCAAAGGCAGTTGCAGCCGGGAGTGGGTATTGGTTTTGTTGTCGCAGCTTGATTCGCCATTCCTATTATTGGAGGACGTTTCGGTGAGGTCTTCACCTATCGGGTTGTCGAGGGAGGAGGAATAGCATGATGGAGAATCGGTATCGTCACTGCACAGGAAGTCTTTGAGCTTTTTTAGGCGAGATATTTAGCTGGTGGAAGATGTGTCATTTTCATAGGTAATGTAGCGTTATCGTTTGGGAAGAGGAGGTTTGGGTGGTTCGATGAGGTTGCTTCTGACTGGCCATTGTTCAGGGGTATGTCTGGTAAGTCGGGGCAGCATAGTGTAGATGACAAGATGGAGGAGTAGAAAGGTGTCGTGGAAAGGGATGAGGGGATTGTTATTTGTGTTTGCGGCTGAAGGACTGGGAGTAGATTGTAAGTGAGTGCGAGATACTACAATTATTTGGCTGTTTTAATGGTAAAAATAGATCTGTTTTATCTTCACCAGCCGGTTATTAATAATAATTTATTGGCTATTGTGGAGCCAATATACATCGTTATTGATGGATGATTATCGTCTGTTGGCCCATCTACACCCTTTATTACTCACTAGATTAATCCCTATTCGTCTATCTATGTCGCTTATTCCTTCCTATTCTCGCCGTCATCTTATAAAAAATACAAAGAGTCTTATCAACATATTCCTATCCCTTTTTGTCACTACAGATCCTTCACTGAACATACGCTTCCTCCTCCGTTCTCGCTAGGTTGCCGCCCATGACTGCCTTTTCCTGCACTCCCTAAGGAGCCTATCTCTACTCCGAAGGTCTTGCTCATGTATGAAATGAACACGTCGATATCTGTCTTCACGACGGCCTCAAAAAAGCTTCGGAAAAGGCTGTCTACCATATTGTTTTTCTTGCAGCTCCGCACATAAGCCTGTCTCAAGTTCTGGAAAATCACGTGGTTGTTGAGTAGATACTGGATCGTGTGTGGCTCATTTTCCTCCATGAGAGACTTCATAAGTTTCAGAGTTGACACTACAACGGGTTTGTAGCGTAGCAAGAAGGAAGGCTTAGTGGAAGAAATTAGGATTTCTGACTCGATGAGAATCCTACGGGCTCGGAAGGGATACCAGGAGACCAGGTTGCACGCAAAATCACACATAAGAACGAGAGTCTCAGGGTTGCTTGAGGCTGCGTTGCGGAAAAGTGGAATTAGCAGTTCAACCTCTAAATTGCGAATCAAGGAAACGGGTTTATGGCGGTAGCCCTCAGGTTGCATGAGAGTGGTCACAATATTGATGATACAGAACTTGGCGTTGGTGCTGCCACCCTCAACTTGGCAGCAGAAGATATCAAGAAGGGAGAAGGGCTGATTGCTGGGACTTATTATCGGGGAAGAACGAGGCTTCCTGGAGTTAGTCGACGGGAGAGTCGAGTGATCCACAATATAGGCTTCTAGGTATTCACAGTTAAGGAAGTTAATGTTGTTAAGAGCTTCAAGAAGCTTATCCATAAGAAGGTCTGGGGTGCGAACAAGTTTGTGATCGGGAGATGTGGGATGCAATCGGACCAGTGCGGCATGGATGGCTTCTAAGATATTGGCCTGGACCAGCATAAAGGGGATAGCCTGTTTCGCGAGCATGCCCTATGGATCACAAAGAGTATGTGTTTGTTGTAGACTTGGGGATAATACCTTTAGGGTTTTGAGTGTTTCAGTGAGCTAATGGAGACAGAGTACTGCATCTCGAAGTTGGTCAGTATTATGTTGATTGGAGCTGTGGAGTTTGCGTACGAGGGAGTCGATGGTGGCAGGGTTTACAGCCAGAAAGTTCATGAGTTCGCTGGCGTTGGTCAAGACTATCTATTATTGGAAAGGAATAAAGGAGGCACATTGTTGATGAGGCAGTCGGTGGGGCCTTCGAGGAAGGCTGCGAATACGCGCTCCCGCAAGTATGCAAGCCTCATGTTGCATACCTGTTTGGATAGTACATTTTCGGGCAGTTCGAGGAAGTTTTTCATGCGGAGTTGATTCAGCCCAGCGACCAGTTCGTTGCTGTTTTCAGGAGAATCATGTTCTACATCGTTGTGGTTTTATTATGAGAGTGCTATACTTTCGAAGACGGAGATGAGAAATTCAATGTGCTAGTCGGAGACCAGAGTATTCATGAGTTTTTCGTCAGCTTCGATCACTAGTTTTTTGAACAGCTCAGCGAAGACAGAAAGTTCTTAGGCGTTCTTTTCTTAGAGGGCTTTGTGGAAGAAGGGCTTCATGTCATCTATCGCAGACTTCTCGCAGTTGAACAGCGCCACTGTAGTTTTGGGTTTAGTGAAGAGCTATACAAGTGTTAGTGATTGGAGAGATTGATGAGACTGGGAAAGATACTTCGTGGAGGATATTAGAGATGAGGTCTTCGTGGGTGGGGTGGAGCTTGAGGGCATGTTTGGCTTGGATGGCGTCGTGTAGTTTCTGGCAGAGGTCAGTATTCTATTTTTTGAAGCTGATGGCGTAGCTTTATTCAGCGAGTTCAATGACCAGAATGGTTTCTAAGATAAAAAAGAGAAATAGTATCCAGAATTGTATGTGATTCTAGAGTGAATCGAACTCCCACTACTCGCTCGTCCCAACAGAAAGAGCAATAGTAGCTACTATTACTATGCCCAATATTTCAAGCTGTAACGAGTGAGCTTTTGTCAGATTACTCAATTTTATTTGAGCATTACAGCACAGTTATAAGTGGGCAGAAGAACAATACAAAAAATGACTTACAGCTTTCGATCGAATGCAATCCCACTTCTGACAGTTCGAACTTGATTTGGGTATTCGACAAATCCGCATACCCGTTCTAGCTCGCCTTGTTGTTGTTGATCGACTACTAGTCATCCGAGTCATCACATGCCAGCTGGTGGATTTCTACGGAGGTGTCCTTAGTGTAGTGCAGAGTGCCTACTCCGAAGTCAGCCCAAGCACCTTCAGTGTCTTTGACGAAGACCTTGACTGTTACGGAGGGTTCTTGTTCGGCTGGGGAGTTCTGGTTGTCGTTGGAGAATGATTCGGGCCGAGCTTATTGGACTTCGGGGATGGGAGAAGTTTAGTTATGAGGGTCGTTCATGTTAAGTGGGGGGATTTGTTGTTGCAATGGATTTGTGGATGAGAGGTGTTTAAAGGTATATAGGGTGTTAAAATGTATATATATGATTATATTGTTCTCATGAAGGAAGACGAGGGTTTGTTTTGTGGATCATTTAAATTATGAAAAACATAGGGGATGGAGGAAAAATATATATTTGTATGCTGGCTAATGGCTGCAGAGTGTACTTTAGCATCGGGGCAGTCCGCATGCCAGGATCAGAGATAAGAAGGGCCCATAAAAATATTAAAGACATGCCATTACAGGTTTTAATGTAGATGCTGTCATATCATATTTGTTACGATCTCTCTCTCTCGTAATCTGTTTTCAATGAACGTATACATCGATAATTCGTACACAACCCCCTTCCCCCCCACATCTACTTTTTTTTACCATCATTCTATATTTTAATACCTAACAATAAAAATATCGTACGACTGCCTATATTTCGAGACTCCTCATGCTCCAATAACACAACTACACTCTCCAGAAAGTACCCTCCCCAGAATAGCATGGCCTAACGTAGCAGGCCAGATCATTCTTGACTTCACTTCTTCCCAACCCACATTCCTACGCCCTATCCTGCTTCACTCCTCAAAACATACAATCCTCCTATCTGTTCTCCATCCTTCGAGCACTAGACTCCCAACTCTATCTCAGGAACCCTAACTAGTTCAAAAAACTCTATCCCACTCTCTTCGAAAGACTCGCCAAAATACCGTCTGAAGAATTGAGGAAGGCACTTTTCAGGGTCTCTAGACGATAGTGTCCAGATGTCGATGACTTTCAGAACAGAGTCTAGCATCATCAGAGGGTAATAAATAAGTTCGCTGCCCTCTTTGGGTCAGGAGTTGGCTCATTAAAAGAAGCGTGGAAAGAGGTGTTCGAAGGGGCCAAGTTTTAAGGCCATCTAAAAAAGCTTCTTAACGAGGGCAAAGACAAAAATAGTGAGTCTAACAAGAAATCCGATTTGCTCTCAATCGATGAGAGCTTCCAGTTTGGAGATATGCTGCTATAAGTGCCTCCTCCACCTAAACTTCGTAACGTAGGCGCTGCGGATTCCTGCTATTATCTTTCTCTATCTGTATCTATCGAGTAAGTCCAATAAATGGGATGCTCCCCTTCTCAAAATCAATCATCCAACAAAAAGAAGAAGAAAAATCAGCAGAAGCCACAGCCTGCACCCTAACCACTTACCATGAATTGTTTTAAACAGACATAGATCCTTCTGGTCATGATATAACCCATAAGGGGCTAATAGGAGGCAAATCTCTAAAGAAGTGCCAAGGCGAATCTGAGCAGTCCGAAAAAGAGCAGTCCGAAAAAGAACAGCAGTAACAGAAACAGCAGTGAGCGAAAGACCACCTAAGGTAACATGGAGGGTAGTGATACTCCCAGCACGAGTGCTTTTTCGTTCATTAGCGGAGATGATCCGAAACACCCCGAGAGATCAGTCCCGTTGATCTGGACGATACTGTTTTTTATGGTGTTCTGGTACTTGTTAATCGAGTTGATCCAGAAGGACATGATGTAAAGTTGGGTGTTGAGACGTCAATGGAAACGATTATGCGCGAGCATCGGATTTTTCTTAAGGGATAATTTCCAGGAAATGCGAAAAGGAATACTCGGAAACCTATGAGGAGAGTAGAGGTGCAAAGGGATGGAATGCAAAGATAAATGAACAACCCTCCTTTTATTGATGCTTAACGCTCTCATCTTACTGATAACCCACGATAATCCTCTTCCCATTTCACGATTCCACAAACTAGAAATAGATAAGTACTCATACAAACAGCAATTATGTTTAGTCACCGGCTACCTGCCTCATATTTTCTTCAGGTTTTCTTTGCCTCCATTCTTTACGGTCCCTCTCTGCGATAGGTTTTTTGATTGTTCCTGCACGTAGCTGATCATCGAACTTAGATTCTTTATCACTGTTGCAGACTCATCACTGGACTTCTTTAACTGCTTCTTTACTGTTCCGGCTTCTGGGTTCTTGGGACTTTTCGCAAAGAATCCTCCCCCCATTCCCACAACCACAGACTAATTATTTGCTGTGCTTTTCTTGCCGAAGTTGCTTTGGAGAGGGATCGGAGGTACTTTGGTGCCATTGCCAGTGCTCGTCTTGTTCGACTCTGCCTTAGGCGTGACTATGGCTCCGGTTGTGGCTCTAGGCAATCTTTCATGGGGAAAGTCAAGCTACTTCATCGAAGTGCTATTCTTTAGATCTGAGGCTGGAGATAACACCATAATAGAAGCTGGAGCTTGTTTTTTGGTTGTGTTCTTGCTTGGTTTCGTATTTTTTAAAGGACTTTCCCCAATGCTACCTGCAGAGGATACGAAGGATGCAGACAACAAAACCTGGGACTCTTTGGTATTGCGAGATACTCTTTTGTGGTTGGGTTTCTACTTGGAACTTGTTTTTTTGTCGGGAGAACTCAACATCACCGAAATCGAGTGGTTGTGGTTGATGCTCAGATTATGATGTTGGCTGTTGGAGAGAATCGATTACTCTAGCTGTTTCTCCATCTCTTTGAGTCTCGATGTGAGTTCTAGATTCTCGCTGTTCTTGGCATTTATATCCTTCTTGAGGAAGTCGATAGATTCCCTCAGAATCTGCAGTTCAGAATCCTTGATTTGCACGATATTGCGGATCCTCTGCTCTGTACCGATGTTATTTTTCAGAGCCATGATCGTCTGGGACTCCCCCCATAACTAATCTTCGAGTTGCCTGATTCTGGCCACTAATCTTTTCTATCTCTGTTTCTGCAAACTCATTTTCTATTTCTCCTGTTTGATGTTTCGATGCAAAATACCATCGTTGGTTTCCATTGACGTTGAGCGATCGATTAACTCTGGCAGCAGATTTATTGTACTGTTATTGATATGGTTCAGAGAGGAATACACATTTTTCTCGACGGTGGAGGGCAAGAGATGGTGTTCAAAGTACTTGAAAGTCTTCGCAAGAAGGTACTCCATGAGTAGCACAAGGTTCTCTTGCGATTAGAGTTCCGAAGCGACTTCTTTAACAAAGTTATTGATTTCTTCCTTAAAGTCCTCGACTTCAAGCATCCCAGTATCGATCGAATTCTGGATTCGCTGGAATTTGTTTTAGAAGACTACCTCGATAGAGGACGATGCATGATAAACCGTAGTTTTTACCCTTGTTTCCTACTCTTATTGGTATATGGACTCTTGATGCTGCCCTTGATACCTCAGGTTGTGTGGCTGTCTGAGTTGCTATTAGGTCGAATATTGTTGATCCTGCTATTGGGGCCAAATCGATTCTGACTAATCCTACTCATGCTGTTTTTTCGACTTGCAGAACATCGATGGCTATACTTAATTCTGCATCAGAATTTAATCTTGGTAAGCCTCTTCTTCATAACCTATAGTGTCCGAGAACACTGTCACTACTGGTCTCATGGCTGATGAGGCAAGCTCCTTCTGTATGTAGAGCTCTAAGTTGTCAAATGTCCATTTTTTGCCACGACACTTGATCCTCGAAGAAGCATTCATTTGATCATATGTTCTCTTCAACTGCTAAAGGAGTTTATCGTAGCAATACTGGAATTTCTAATGCCTAAGAACTTTAGGGAGTGCGTTTTCGGCCTGCTCCTTGACATAGTTGTAGGCATTGTACTGCTTTAAGGTGGCGATTGTAGCCACATTAATATCGCCTTTCTTCTCATAATACACTTGTTGGAAACTGAGGAAGTCAAGGTTCGTGACGAGAACTGGATATTGTTCAAGATGCGAGGTATACCACGTTTGGCTGTGGTGTTGGTATTTGGTCCATTTTAGTTTAATGCCTAGGGCATCGAATATATCACTGATATCAGGGCGAAGAGAGGAAAGCTTGTGATGAATCGTGATATGAGATGTCAGGACAAGCAGTGCAAGAAGTAGTTAGTTGTGGAGTAGAGGGAGGCAAGTCTGAAGAGAAGAAACGATAAGTCGGAGAGTGGGCGGCGAAGCAGCAGTTTCAGACCATAGGGAGACTGAGGGTTCGTGATTATGAGAGTCTGAGAGATCGAAGACAAAAGAGAAGGAAAAAGGAGTGGGTTGTTCAGGGAAGTGTTGTAGCTGAAAGACAAGGTGATTATGGTGTGAGAGATAGGCAAGCCTGTGTCTGGATCTGTCCATTGGGAGAGTGATGAGGAGAGATTAGGGGTAACTCGTTCTTGAGATAGTAAATAATTGGGAGTGTGTTTTTAATAGGAGTGGAGGATAGATGCTAATTAGCATAGGCCAGACACTGTGATCTTTGGGCGTCCAGAAGCAGCATACAGTTTGGATTTAATATTAAAATTATCTATGTACAGTGCTAAAACATATTTACTGTTGTTGAGGTGTCTCATTTTATTTATCCATGGAAGATATGTTGGCTCAGTGCACAAACATCATGCTCAATTTTGCTAACCCCTATTTTTTTAAACTAAGTGACTTCAATATAAATTGCGCAGGACAATCATGACTAGTATTGTACTTTTCCCGTGTTCACTCAGTTTCAGTAGTTTGACTACAAATCACTCTAACTTACCTCTCCAAAATCGTGCTGCACTCCTTCACCTGTCTCGAGTATACATTTTCAGACTGTTCATCTTCACCCTCCGTTCCAATTCTCCCAACAGCATCACAGCTTCAGTTTTGCTCTACATGCCACCCATCAATGTCATCGTGTATCAATATATGTTCTTACGGTAGGGAAGGGTCGATCCAAACAGTACAGCTCCTCCAGTTCGTGTATCTACGTCGCTATCATTTCCGCACTCCTCTGCTTCTTGCTGCCCATGTTCATCTTACTATTGGTGGTATTGTGCATGCTCGAGTTCTACTTGATCTTTTTGTTCTGACTGGTGATGTATGGTAAAACCGTGCTCTAATATTCCTACAACTCTCTTCGCTACTGCTGGTGTGATATTTCTAGTCTTCTCACTTAGTTTTCCAGCTATTTCTCTAGCCTCTCTAGTTATTGGATCTGTGATTTGTTTCTTTAGATTTCTGGTAGGTAGTTGTTCTCAATACTTCCCTAAATGATGTTTCTGCGTAGTTGCTTTTCCTGGAGGATGAGTTTAATATGGTCGACATCGATGGTGTTGGCCTAGGCAACAAGGTGGATCGTCTTTTGGATTGTTTCGTGTGCGAGGAGCCCGTCAATAGCCAGAGCACGACATGGATTGTACGAGCTATTGTGATGGGTATGGAGTTGTTAGGTTTATGATTTGGTGAGGGTGTCGAGGAGCTAGACGAGTAGCTGACTATGGGAGTGCTTAACTTATGATTGCACATCTTTCGATACTTTCGACATTCCCTTTCAATAAGATGAGATGTATGTTTCTTTATTTTTTATCAATTGATTAAATTGTCCTTGTATACAAACATCATGTCCACAAATATATTCAATTTTTTGAAATCCTTCCTTCCAGTGTATCTATTTCCAATAAAGTACCCTACATTGTTTTTCGGAAGCCATGTGAGCCTCTCACTCGTACTTCCTCGACATGCTTCTCCCTAGACTACCATTTTTAGTGTGACTCCTATCCTTCCCTCTATTATATATAGTTTGGTTCGTCGTGAACATTGTAGTAGCTGGATAGTTGCACCCCTGGTTGTTGTTTCCCGGCGCTGGAGGCGTGCACTACTTCCCACTATTGTTGTTGCTTTTATACACCGAAGAACTTGGACCTGACTTATTGCCTATGTATTTTCTTGAGCTTTGAACTCTTTGAGGCTTCACGACCTTGTTGTTGTTGTGTTGCGCGTTGTTTCTATTAACGTGATTTCGATGGGCACTGATCTTCTCAACTGAGGCAGGTCTGTATTATGGATGTTGACCGTGTGGGATATTTTGGTGGTTGTTCTGGTGTGTGGTGTTGTTGTAGGAGATACTGCTGAGCTGGCTTTAGTTGTTGCTGATCTGGTTGCTGCTTAGGTAACTAGGATTGTTGGTGAGATTATTAGAGTTGTTGGAGCTGAGGACTTTCGAGTTGGTCGGCGCTATGACTGCTGATTGTTTAGCTGCTCGGTTATTGTTGTTGCCTGGATTAGAAACCGGAGGATTGGTCCCAACGCATTGGCTTTGGTTGCTGTCGGCAGCTCCAAGCTTGGGAAAGTATAGAACGGAATTTTTGTGCATGTGTAGTTTTCGGGGGGAACCACTCTTGTTAGCATTGCCGTTGATTTTGTTATTGCTGGGTCCATTAGCGGGGTTATTGTTGCTCGGATTATGATTGTTCTTTAACCCATTCATCGTGATAATCTCGTTGACGCGGTTTCTCGCCACAGGAATATTAGCAGATGCTGGTTCAGCTGCGACAGCTTGGCTGTGCACACTGCCGCCAGCATTCACAGTGACTGTGTGTTTGATCTTGACTTAAAGCATCGGCCGCGTATTCCTTATCCTCCCTTTATCGCTTGGTTGATACTTTGCTGGTGACTCTTAGTGGCAGATTGTTGTGATATTGTTTCGATGACTCTCATTAGGGGAGGAAGAGTCATTATCCAAATTCTGTTGTTTGACGTCTCTTATCTTGATCAACTCGTCTGCAAAGCTTACATTCGCGAACTTGATCAGAGTTTTGCGAGAGGCGAAAGGAGAGGAACGTTGGTCGAGGATACTGTCGTAGTCGAACGACTAGAAACATCGGTCGGTCGCTAGTGCACTCGGGGGCAGGATGTTTTGGACGCTAGTGTTTGCAGAAGTGGAGTGGTTGTGTTTGTAAGTCGAAGGAGCATGATGAGCAAGGGAAACATCTTCAGACGACATTATTTTCCTTCTCGAGATGCACTTCGACTCGATATTACGGTGTTTGGCTTCTATTGCTTTCTCACTGTACCGTTCGACTTTCTCCAGGTAATCTCTTGAAATAGAAGTGTTGATCGATTGTGTCTGAGTGTAGAGAAGAAAAGATAGTCTTATGAACTGCGATGTTTGTCTGCTAGTTTCGAAGCCTTGGAAGGACTCATTATATGTGAGAGGAATAACGTCGTGGGGGTCGCCCGTGATAAAAGGATGGCGCAGAGCTTAGGCGGCGCTGTACCTCTCGATTGGTTCGAGTCTGTTCAACTTCTCGATGAGAGTCTGCGCTAGTCTAATGGTCATGGTTGAGGAAGTTGGAATAGAAGATAAAGGAATTGAAAACAGGTTGGAGAAGAATATAAAGATTGAGATGTTACGGATCGTCGAGAGGAGCCCATTTCTTCTCAATTTCATCCAGATATTCTTCGGATTTAGAAGGTCTGCATTTGGGGTTCACAATAGGATGTCTCCCGCTCTCGAATAGAAGATACATGATGATCGCGCAGGACCAAATGTCCACAGAACGGGTGTAAGGGTGTTTCCTGAGCACTTCAGGGGCCATGTAAAGCAAGGTTCCACAGTAGTTCCATGGTTTGAATGAAGTTGGGTCCAGCTGCACACTAAGACCGAAATCTGCAATTTTAAGTTTTGATAAATCGTTGGGATCGCAGACCAAGATATTGTCGGTTTTGAGGTCTCTATGGATGATGTTTTTGGAATGCAGAAAAGCTAGTCCTGTGAGAATGGCTTTCATCGCCTTTGCGATTTAGCTAGGATTCATCTGACCAGCACTCTGACTGTTGTTTCTTTGGGCTTGCTATTTGATAAGTTTATCAAGAGTGCCATACTCGATAAGTTCCATTTCAAGAATGAGTGCCGATTTGGTCTAGCGGAAAGCGTGTAGTCGTACGATATTTTAGTGTTAAATGGATTGGAGGATGAGGGCCTATGCTTTGAGACTGTCGACTTTGGACTGTTTAACTTTGGTTTTGTCGATCACCTGAAGAGCAAGAAACGCACTTTATGGTTAAAGGAAAAGGAAAGCATAAAGGATGGCAAAGAGAGAAAAAGAATGTAGGGCTAAAATCAGTCATATTTGATTATGTAGGTAGTTAATGTTTGCTAATAGGGTAGCAAAGATATTTGTAGACCAGCAATATGCTAGACGCAGCACCCGCGCAGAAGTCCAGCACTAGTCCAAATTAAATACAAGAGTCCACCCTCAACCCCGTCAGGCAGTGAGGAGGCAGATGATGGGAAGCAGGGCTACCTTGACAGCACATCGGGATTTGTTTGACAGATTGACACACTCATACACCTTGCCGAAGCCCCCCTCCGCGATGCTCCTTAAAGGCAGGTAGTAGGTATTGATGTCGTCCTCTTCGTCGACGTCGATGTAGTCGGACTCGGTAGTGTCTACTTTGTAGATTTCGTTGGCATTTTTCCGCATAGGAAACACTGGGAAGAAAGGTAGGGGAGAATGGGGGGTGGTGTGTGTTTATTACGGAGGTAACAATAATATGATTACGAAGAGGATTTGCTATTTTCTGCAAAGGATGAAATAAGTTGAGGAGTGCAGTATTAAAAGGACTGGAAAAATATCACAGACCGTATGTCTCTTGTTTCTTAGTGCCTGGTGGATGCTGGCCTCGGTATTTTTGAGTTCAACTAGAATCTCCTTGAGACGGAGTAAGCTTTGGGCAAGACTGCCAAAACGATCAGCTTCACTCAGTTCCTGAAGTGTTCCTTGTTTTTTGAAATCCACCTATTCCATGTTCGGATGTCTGATTCTTTATTTATTTTTTGCGCTACCTTCTAAATATAGATTTTTGCTAAAGTAGAGGGTTTCAGAGTTGTCCTCGGGTTGCAACAACGTAGATGACGACGGATAATTTTATAAATAAAAAACTAAAAACACACACATCCACTGCTGGAATTTTGAACTCCTTCTTTAAAATCAAATGGTCGAACTTCTTAGACATCTGAAAGTGTCTGAGAAAAATACGGAACACCTTAGTTTGGTAAATGGGGCAAAGTATTGCTGCGTAATACCAATAGTCTGCTACTGGATGGTTGGCAAATAATGCAAGACCTAATAATAGGTGCATAGGTCTTATAACCACATTCATATATGCATTTTGAGAGTATTTTGAATTAGAAGCTATCAGACAGACAAAAGCGCCAAACTGTTGCTAATCCTTAAAGTATATAAAATCCCAACGCTTAAATAACGTATTTCGCAAGTCTTTCGAAAGCACTAAACACTAAAAAATAATAAGCCTACCGGACACTCTACTAATGTATAAATGTAGTCAACTCATCTCTTTTCTTTCCTCTCCCTGTTCTCCATGCCACCTTTCCCTCACAGTTTGTTCCTCAGTCCTGATCTTTTGGGTCGCATCACTCCACATCTCTGTCTGGGTGTAGTCATACCCTCCGAACAAGACTGTTCCTCCTCATCAGCAGCATGCGAAGGCATGTACTCATCTTCAGATGGCTCCATTCTTTCCCTTTTCTGTTTCTTCTTCATTTCCTTTAACCCGTGTCTCATTCGCTTAGTCTCAGCTACGACGGGAGACTCTTTCGACTTGATTGAGGAACTGCTGCTCGGAAGATACGCAATTCTACCCAAGTTGCTATTGCTTCGAACTCTTATCGTGCTTGCAGCTGGACTGAGGTTCTTTGCTTCCCTCACAGGAGTGCTTGGTGCAGCCAAAAGATCATGATTGGGCATCATTGCTGCCTACTGATAAGTGGTCTACAAACGCTCTCCCGAGGGACTCTTATGTTTCCTCGAGACGTGCCCTCCGAGTGAGCAGGCCTTAGCGAAGCTTACTCCACAAATAATGCAGACATAGCTAGTTGGTTTTAGTAAGCCTCCTTTGGCATAGAAAGAAGCAGCCTTGGGATCCTTGCGGATGATCTCAGCAAATGATTGCTCGAAGTCCCTGAGGAAAGGGTCTAGAGTTGTTTCCAAGGAGTCGCAGAGTGAACCCATTTGTCTGAGGAGTTGTTTCATAGTATCAGCAGAGAGGAAAAGTGAATCCTCGAGCGATTATTCTTGAAGATGAAGAAGCCTTCGGATCTGAGGATCGTGATGTTGTTGCTCAACTGGGTATTGGGAGGCAGAGTCCTCTTGATGGGAGGGATAATCTCTATCAAATTCGATGTCCATGTCTGTGGTCTGTGAAAGAGGCTGCTGGTTCTTTTGATGGAAGGGAAGTTATTGATTATGAAGGATAGCTGAATCGAACCTTGGTTTTTATATCAGCGAATAGAAGGAAAGTCTTTTAACAAATAGACAAAGAAGAATATCACAACAACGGAAATGCATGGCGAAGGTTGATTAGAGAGCAAAAAGTAGGGTAGATGAGGATGAGGGTGCCAGAGAGTCTGGAGAAGGTTGATTGGGACCGAGGCATGGCAGAGAAGATGGGCTACTACTGTTGAGTGAGAATCCTGTGCTAGGGTTTTAGTTGGCATGAATCCAAATATTTAGGCTGTTGATGTAGTAAGGATATTGGTTTTTTAAATTTTGGAGTGGCTGGCATTTAAGTTTGGGCTCAATATTTAAAAAACAATGAGGATAACTCAGCTATGACTAATTAGTTAGTGATCATACATAATTAACTGCTAAATAGTCGCAGTGGAATTAACATAATATCATCGGTCTTTAATATTGGCTAGCAGCATCAGAAGAATGGAGTGAAGCAATCGAGGAAACAAGGACATAATAAATTAACTCATCATTTCAAAGTGCGTGATGTATGGATTATTCAGATTTTGAACTCAGTTTGTATAAAAACATATAATATACACAATCCCATGGCTTCAATGTTTCTTCCCATGGATCTTCTATCTTAATTTCCTGTCGCCTCGCTGCAAGTTCTCTAACCTCTATTTCTACACTTGAGCCCGTGCGTAGTCCATCTTACGTCTGTAAAGCACATCCTCCCGGAAGTTACCATTGGAACATAGCGGATATTTCTCTTGCTCCAGTGCAAATGGCTTCTCCCGATTCACGTTGAAATACTGTTTATCGTCGAAACTGAGCTGCTAAGTCCAACGACCAGAGACCACTGAGAGGACCTGCAGAGTTTATTAGGACTTGGGACCCTCGCGTTTCTTGGATCTGCTGATTCGCTAGAAAAAGGACGGCGTGACTGATAGAATTTTTCCTTCCACAGTGTCTGCAGGTTTGGTTTGTTTGCCCCAGGAAAGCACACCCTTCTTGCCTGGGTTAAACACTAACTCGCAATACAAATTGTTGGTGTCGTCGTAGAAATAGCCTAAGGTTTATTCAAACAGTAAAATGTCTTTAGGATTTATTAATACCTGTCCCTGAAAAAGCGAATTTTCTGTCTCCGAAAGCCAGCCCTACAATTTCACCTCCAGGTCCCTGGAATCGAATTTTAGAGTTAGGGAACTTATCGAAGACCACATGAAGTTCGCCTTCGTTGATTCCTACACCCGAGTTGGCCGATAAGTCAATTTTGGGTTCCATCGACCCGTAGATTCTATAGCCTCGACCCACAAAATAGCCTGAACTGATGGGTGGATGATGGCTGATCTGTTAGCCGAAGTAAGGACAACCGTTGATCCAGCCCTGATAGGTTTAGCCCAGGATAGGGTTGAACGGTTTCTCCATCTCTAAGTAAAGTAGCGAGTAGGTAAGTGCGAATGTGATGGTCAGTTTAAACCTCTCCAACGCATCACTATTGTTTGCAGCTGGCTCCAAGAAAACAGGACAGAGTCCAAAGCTTCGAGCCATAAGTTCTAGAATCGAGAGTTCGCTGAAGATTTCTACAGGTAGTGACATATTAAGGATATTCTTGCCAGACAGCAGGTTGGTTGCGAATTTCTTTAGTACATAGCTTAGGACTTTGGACTGGTCGCGCAGTTTGGCTTCGTTGATGCACTTTAATTCACCCGTGCTAGACTGGGCCCACAGATCCTTCATTAGATAGTGGCTCCAATTCTTATTCGTCAGATAGTTTATCTGAGGATTGCTAATTGGAAGGGTTTTATGTTTGCGCTTCAAGTAGTCCTGAGGAAGGATAATTAAGCCGTCTCGGTTCAGATCGTAAACCATCTCCAAAATGATATTGGTCTCTTTAGGGTCATCGATTTCTATCTTGACTACTGCAGGTTCCTCGTGATGAGAGTTGTTGCGACGGGTTTTTTTCCGCGCGCGATCTTTGATGTTGCTGTTGTTTTCAGAGACCTGTGAAGCCTTTAGATAACTGTTATTGGTTTGGTTGAGAGGTTGTTGATTTGATTGCGATGTCTTGGAATCCTTCTTTTTCATTACTATATCACTGAGTTGCTCATTTTCTTTCTTGTCGTTGGAGAAAAACGGATTGTAAACCTTAGAGAAAGGATCACCTGAGTTTTCTATGTTTGGCTTATTGTTCTTTTGGAAGGCTAAGGTGTTTTTGTTGCCAGCCCGCATATTCACTTAAAAGGGGTTGGGGATTTCATACTCCCCACTCTTGCGGATCACACGAGAAGACTCCTCTTGACGAGCCCCCACCCACCCTCCATTCTAATCCAGCGTGAAGAAATCCTCGGACCCGATTTCTGAACAGAGATTCTGGCTGAAGAGGTCATCCTGGTCATCGCCTCGCCTTCTAATTTCCTCCATCAATACATTTTCATCATTCTGGCTAATATCCCAGTTCATATCGAAGAAACACTCTTTATTGATATTTTCTGATCTGGAGTTTTGGATATAAGAAGAAAGGTTCCCCATCCCTTCCAAATATCTCAAAGTCAGCTCATTCTATTTTTCCAGGCCTAGATTTCCCTTGTGTAGCATTTCCAACTCCATTGTGATTTTGGTGCTGGCTCCCTGTTCTTGTTCCTCGAAGCCCCAGATGCAGTAGTCGATTTCGCCTCGAGTGATTGAATTGAACGGTGGGAACAAAGAATGCTCAAGAGACTTGTCTATCATGTATTGCATGTTGTTCTATCTTCTGAAGAAGAGATGCCTCACGAACAGGAAATCCCTCGGATAGTAGAACTTAGAATAGCCCACATGCTTCTGATAGGCGATGCAGGAGTTCTCGGACTCGATGGCTATCTTGATGTTGCCGATGTTTACTTGAGAATTCCAATGCCGAGAGTTAGCAGGATCCGAAATCAGGGGAAATCACTGTTTTTACAGGGGCACTCACTGTGGTTATCATCTTAAACCTGCGTTTTTCGGTTTCATTCTGCCAGATTTTACACTTGGGTGTGCTTTTGACCGAAACAAAATCTACAAGGTCTATAAGCTGGTCGAATTAGAAATCAGGCATGAGTCGATGGAAGATATTTAGGTTCCTTTTGCGTGTGATGATAGTAGCGACATTCTGATTGACGGCGGGCCGGTTCGAGGCAAACGTAGGGATGCCGTTATTGTGGTTCTTATTGACTGGTTTGGTCCTTTTAAAGTTTTTCAGATCCTCGAGGACATCGTTCTCGTTCGCAATACGTGCTATCACAGACTGTTCGTTGTCATCGTCCATGAGCTCGTCTACGAATGTCCTGTTGGCTATCACACTATTGTTATTCTGCATGTTCAGCATGTCCTGATTTATATTGTTCCCCCTGCCTACTTTTTCTTTCGAGCTGGGTTTCTCTACCTCCTCTTATATAGGATTCCTGATGTAATGTAGGATGTTGTTTTTTCTCTTGTCTTACTGTTCTTACTGCTGCTGATTCTGGTTTGGGTTCAGAAGTTCCCCTTCTTGACCTTCCTCGTACAACCTTATTGACTCATTAGACCGTATCTTCTTAGCTATAGGGAGGCTTCTACCTGCCAAAATTTCTGAGCTTAAATTTTTGTGGGCTCGTAATTCTGCCTATAGGTTTTTCTCGCAGGCCTTGGTGAATGACGATATCCACTAATGCTTTACAAGTCTTGTAGCGTTCCTCCGATTCGAATCCAACTCTGATAGTCTTTTCGAGATTAGGTTTGGTCGCTTCGAGAGCGAATGCATACTTTTCAGTATTTTTAGAAGCACGTAGGATGTAGTGATGCAGATCAATAACGTTTACGGTCCCCCCCTAGGACCTTAGCCTTGCAGTCCTGTGGGTTGATCTCGATTGTGCATGCTTTCCATCCCCCTGCCGAATGCTCCTCCTTTTAGATAGGTGTCGAACTTCTCGGCTTTGCCGATCCTGAACTAAGCTTTACATTTATCTTGCTGGGTTACTATTATTCTGTTTTGGTCTAGAGGTGCCACAAAATCGAAGGAGGAAGTCTACACTCTTGCAGTAGTAGTCTACCTTCTCATTGTTTGAGAGTTCTTCAAAGGCCTGGACGAAGCTGGTGGAGACTGAGAACTTCTTCTCTGGCCTTGTGGAATAGCATCCCACAAACTTCTTGGGCCTTCTATCTTTTCTGATGGACTCCTCCTGGAACTCGAGAGTCTCGTCGAGTTTGAGGGGTAGTTTAAGGGTGGACTTGTTGATAAGATATTTTTCTAGATCCTGGTAGTTAGGGGGATGTGAGGAATGGTCGTGTTTAGATGTCATTCTAGATGAGTTATAAATGTCTAGTATTGTGTATATGAGTGTTATGTGTCAGGTACTATTTTTTAGGCAAACATACAAGCATGTATCTATACAAAATGCTAAGTGTTTTTATTAAATATTTTTAACTCATTATTGCTCCAAGGCATACGTTTCTCATTCGGGACTATAATAATATTATTAGGTTTATGTTCAAATCTCTCGCCAGGCGGCAGTAAGTATGGGTCTGGGGGGATCGCTCGCCTGAGATGCCATTGGTGCTTCACTCCTGCCTCCGACGAACATTGAGGCATGGTTTATAAATCCCGGCAGTCCAGCAATCGCAGTGCATAATATTATATAAGGTGTTGCCCTGGCGATCAGGATATTCTATGATGGGCAGATGGTGGTGGCTAATTTTATGTGCATATTTTCTATTAGTCCTTAATAATATTAGGAGTTAAAAACTGATCAGAAAGGTGTCAAACTATCAAGGGATTAAAAAGAGATAGGGGTATCGGGATTAGTAGTCCATCCGTATTTTATAATCCACCATCACCAATTATATATAAGTATATTTTATTCGATATATAGGGTTTTACAGTTATTTACCTGAGCCATTTACTCGTCTGTTCTTGGCGGGGTTGGGGTTGGGGTTGGGGGTTGGGGGTTGGGGGTGGGGTTGGGGTTGGGGTTGGGGTTGGGTTGGGGTTGGGGTTGGGGTTGGGGTTGGGGTTGGGGTTGGGGTTGGGGTTGGGGTTGGGGTTGGGGTTGGGGTTGGGGTTGGGGTTGGGGTTGGGGGGTTGGGGTTGGGGTTGGGGTTGGATCCATACAAATAAAATCAATAACATCAGCAAAATATTAGTTACCCACTTCCCTACCTCTCTCTCTCCTCCCTTCATGTATTCTTCACTCTTTTATTTCTTACAACTCAACTACCTTGTTCAGTAGTCTTTGATGTTGTGGAACTCCCGCGGGTTCTTCAGGGCCTGTCTCAGCTTGTCTCGGTACTTGATGTGGCTCGAATAGTTAGTGATCCGGCTATTGAAGATGTACTGCAACGAATACTTACGCAGGAACAGGTCCGAAAGCTTGCGCATCTCCAGCGCGAACCTGCTCCCCAGCCACAAGTGCTTCAGATCCTGGATAGTGTTAATAGTCTTTTTGCGGGTCTTGAATTCGCCCATCAGCTACCCGTATGTCACTTTGGAATTCGATTTGCTCAACAAAGCAATGACCTTGGGTTTGTGCTTCTCGATGAAGGTAATGATAGCCTTGCCATAGTTTTTGGGGATGTTCTTAGTTTAGTTCTTGATGACTTTGGTATCGCGGGTCGTCCCAGCTTCTCCGACTCGAAGTCATCTTACTATTATTACATCTTCTTGCAGTAGAGTTACGGATGCGGCTATTCCTGGTATTACTACTTCTTGACGACCCCGTATTGAGGGTACTGATACTGCCGATGCTCGATGTAGGCTTGTCCAGGCAGTTACTATTCGCTTTTCGCAGGTTGATCTTCTTCGCTTTTGGCCTGTTTCTCTTGATCTAGCCACTTTCCGGGATTATATCCGCTGGTATCGAGGAGGACTGCATGCAAAGGGATAGGCCGACGAGGGATAACGATACGCGGCTCGAAACTACTCTCATCGCCGAGCAACATTCTTCCTGATTCGTTAAAGTTGATTTTGGAGAGGTTTTGGCTCGGGTTATGGCCTGGCAGCAGTCCTAGAAGGTCGAGACCACTGTGACAGAGAGGCCTATGGTCTTCCGACATAGGAAAATCGAATAAGTCGGAGGTATATCGCTTGGAAGGGTCTTCAATCAGGTTGTTAATGTGCTGAAGAGGTTGCGAGTTTTGGCCTGACGGGGGGTCTCTGCGGCGGAATGAAGACGAGTTATTCAGGTGGTTATGGGGATGAGAGTTGGCCATGAGCTGAGAATGGTTATTGCTTTGGGGATGGGCGTGATTTTCGGGGTGTAGAGCAGCGGAAGGAAGCAATTCCAGTGTATTATTGAGGGAGCGGTCTAGGAGCTTCCGATGGTCGAATAAAGGCTGGGGTTCGGACTCAGACTCCTCAAAGTCGGAGTTCGCGAGGTTTTTGAGCTGAATGGTGAGATCTGCGGTGTTGAGAAGGTTCATTTGGAAGGCTATATGGTGTACTGTATTGTATTAATATAGCTCTTTTTGGTTTTGGCTGGAAAACTGATTACATCATCGACTGTTTGGCAGGTTAAAAATGCTGAGTGAACTGCGGTTGCAGTCGTGGGAAACATTGTATTTTCATGGGAATTTAATTAGACTTGGGCCGATAAAAATGGGACCTATAAAACACAACCTTGTACTTTGTGTTGTATTCCATTGGCACTCATTTATTTCCAGCAGTCATCCGCAGGGGTTGATACGAAACCGGCTCCGAAGTGGACTGACGAATACTGCTGTTGTCTATAATATGAGAATGTATAGATGAGGTCAAGGGCTAAACTCGGAGTAGGGCGTGTGACTGACTGGCTGACCCGCGACCAATATAGATTGGCGAGGTAATAAAATATAAAAGTCTATAAGTCTATAAGTCTTAAGTCTCCTTCGGGAAATTGGCTGCCTTTCACTCAGGCGAATTAGTCACTACTATTTAGACAGGATAATGAGGAGGAGGTTAGCTCCTGTAATAAATCAACAGACTGGTTTTGTCTTATTAATGATTTTCCTTGTTATTGTTAGATAATTGGCAATAAAAAATCATATCAAAAGAAATATGGATTCTGGCCCTTTGGATAGTATGTGGACTCCCAGTCATGGCCCAGGAATATCCCAGGATAACCGAGTCTACGTCTCCTGCACAGAGCTCTAAGCACCCAGGAAAGCCCCTAACTGGAACCAAGCCTCCAATAAAAGAGTTTAGTTGTTCAGGATTTGGGGGCTATCCTTTCTGCATATTATAATGGGCTCAAACTCGATATAATATCTCTCTATAATAATAATCATCGCTATACAGCAATGTCCTCGGATATTGCTTTATGGGGAAACAACAATATATCAAGCAATAAAATATAGATATTTGTATGCTGCTCTCAATTTGAAAGTCGTTAGACATCCCATAGACACTGTATAGTGTCAGCATAAATTCAATTTTATATCAAACATCAACTCGAGGAATGCGACATCGACAGAAGAAAAACGATGTAGTCCACAGCCTGTCGGAAGTAACCCAACACCTACCCCTACTACCACAGGTGTTCCAGTTGGTTCTACTGTTCTGTCACCAGCGTCTTTCCTGGGTTCAGGAATTCCTAGAGCTCATTTTCATTCAGCCCTAGTACTTGGTTTGCCTCCCAGAATTTAGGGTTTGAACTGGACCCCTCTGGCTTTTCTGAAAAAACAGCATCTTAATTTCTGTTTCCCTTCAGCTGCACCTTCTTTCTTTTCCCTGTCCCCTTGGCGATCTTTTTCTCTGGCATCACGATCTTGAACTTTTCCTTGAGACCGATGATCACCTCCACCAGGTACTACTTCACACTCCCGATCAACTCTTCATAGTCCTTACAAGTTCTGCGCAGGTCTGTCATCCTTTGCTCAAAATTACCGTTGGCTGCTTTGGTGTGCTGAGTGCTATGCTTAAGCTTCTTCTCGATATCTATTAGCTCCTTCTAATATCTTCCCTTCAGTGACTCTACATACTCGGACTTGCGCTAGACCTCACGTTCTAGTCTTTCTGTCTCACGTTTTAGCTTATCCCGTTCTCCTTTGAACTGTTCCAATTACTGTTTACGGTAATCCAGTTTCTGGCGATACTATCCGACTAACTGTTCTTTTCGTGCTAAATCTGCCTTTAGCCGACGAATTGTTTCCGACTCATCTGATACTCTGTTTAACTTTTACTGCAGTATCCCGAGTGCCTCTTCAGAATCCTTTCTGTGCTGTTTCAGCGATTCGATCAGGCTATCCTTACGCTCCACAGCTTCTAGCAATTCCTTAATGCGTCTCTCATAGTTGCCAATCTTAACGGCATACAGGTCTTTCACCTCCTTTTCCTCTTTTTCATACTCTTTTAACAATATGTCCTTCTCTTTAAAGACCTGTAATTCACTCATGACTTTCTTAATTTCCTCGAGATAGAACTTCTACTGACTGGACTTCTCACTTTGCACCTGAGTAACTCTCTCGCTGCTCTGGTTGAGAAGAGCCCTTGCTTCATGAAGTTTTTGATTCACGACTTATCCATCCCTACGTAGCTAATCGGTTTCTTTCTTCAACAAGGCATTCTCGGTCTAGAGGAAACTGATCTGATTCTATAGCTTGATTTTCTCTATATTTAGGTCTGCTTTGAGTAGGTTAGTATGGGATTGGTGAACATGGCTGGTAGGAATAGGAGTCTTAGCCAGCACGCTTTTAGTCGAGGACTTGTTGGTCTTATTGTTTTTGGAAAGCGTAGGCTATTAGCGATGGGGAATGGATGCCACTTCTTCAGCCTGTGCCAGCTTCTCTTTGAGGTTGTTGAAGGCAGCCTCTTTGACACATGTGTTTCTGAGTGTTTCGAGTACTTTGTCCATCTTTGAAATCAGAATTTCAGAGTCCTCCTATCTACGAGCGGCGTGCAATAGATCTAGAAACACTTTCTATCTGAGAGATTGGAAAGTAAGATCATAAGATAGCATAGCCTCGCGGTACTGCTCGTGCCCGCGCAACATCTCTTCATGGAGTGCGGTAAGCTATTGCTCATATTTCCTGTTCTCAGCCTGCAACCGCGACAGGGCCATCGTCTTTTAGGCATCCTGTCTCTGCAACCTTTATTGTTGTTTCTCCAAATTGGTCTGTTCCTCCTCCAGATATCTCTATTTCTTAGACAGTTCTAGACTCAGGAATTCCACCTTGCTGTTCAATCCCATGATGTTTTGCTGCAGTCGATCGTTCTACTCCTGTAATTTTGCAATCTACCGCTGATCTTCTGCTGACTCATCCTCATATTTCTCGATCTCTATGGCGATCCTCTTTCGCTCTTCCTCCAGTTGAGACTCTGCGTCTTTACGAGTCGCCTTCTGTTGGGATAACTTCTGCTTCAGTTTATCAGTTTACTCTGTGTACTATCTGACTAATCGTTCGGTCTCACGAGTCAAACTCTCCATCTCGTGACGATGCTCCTCATCCAACTGCCGCATGTCATCAAGCTTCTCCCGAATCTCCCTGAGTTCTTCGTCCTTTCTTCGCAGCTCGTCTTCAGCTTGCTTTTTGATACGTGCCTCCTTCGCAAGTGCCTCCATCTGGTTCTGCAGTCTCACAAGGGCATCCTCATAATCCTTATTTTCTATTAGGACATTCTTGAGTTGCAGCAGAGTATCGGCATGCTACCTTTCCAGTCTTTCATAATCTTACTTCGTTATTTAGCCCTAGTCTTCGTCTGAATCATTATCTTGAGATCTTAGGTGATTTTTATTCCGACGGTTTTTCGATGATGCCTGACTGAGCTGTTTTTTGAGCTACTCAATTTCTGCTGAGAGGCGTGCTTCAGTTTTCTGGGACTACTGCTTCGTCTTGTTCTGTTCATCGACTGCTTGGAGGATGGCATTGTTGAGACGGGTGTTTTCGGATCGAGTGAAACTGAGTTCTACTTAGTAATTGCGTATAAGTTCGTCCATTTTGTGTTTTTCTGTGAGGACTTGGTTATTGGTGTTGTTATGGTAGGTGTTGTGGGTGGAAGCTGCCTTCATCTGAATTCGGGGGGATGTATGCTACCGGATGGTTGAATTTGGTACTTTTCGTATTTTTAAAATATTTATTGATCGGGGTTTTGTTTCGAGAAGTATTAACTATAAATATTGGAAGGGTTCGTTAACAATCATCTCTCATTGTTATTTTAAACCTAACCCCAATGAAGACTACAAGTTTCCTACACTCTTTCCAAGACTAAAACTATGCTTGCCTATCAATTTTGCTCGTACTCCTCGATCAATCGAACCTGGTCTGCCACGCTGTCCTCTAACGATGGGTACGACTGGTTGTGTTCGTACTAGATGTTGCTCTTCTCCATCCTTATCTCCGTAGCTTCTTCCTCCTCTCTTTCCCTTTTCTCTCTTTTCTCACTCTCTACGCGTTCACATACAACACTCTTTTTCTTCATCTCTGCTTCCTCCAGACTTACGGGAACTTCATTAATCAGGTTACACTTGGTGCACTTGATTTGTTTGCTGATTCCGAACTGGTAGCATACTTGTACTCCGCAGCCCCCACACTTGAAGATATTATATATTGGGAAACATTCGTTCTTCTATCGGCATTGGTAACACCTATAGATCTTGATATTGCCGGCTATGTTCTGCCCGCATTGACAGTACCTGCAGGTAACCAGCATATCAGGTACCTTAACATTGACCTTGGAAGTTTGTTGTGGAGGGGGAGGAATAGGAATAGTCATTCCGTTCAGAGTCATCGTGGAGGTTTTTAGAGTAGAGTTGTTATTGAAAGAAGAAGAGTGGGTATAGGTGTTTCTGGGAGGAGGGTTGTTAGCAGCGTAAGAAGAAGTATATGCAGGGTAGTAACTAGAGTGGATTGGGGGGTTGAAGGTGCTGGAATAAGGCTGCTGCTGTTGTGGCTGATACGGATAGTATGAAGGGTATGGTGATGGAGGTGGAGGAGCGACGGTGAATGAGCTGTGTCGAGTATTTGGGTAGGGGTTGACGGGTTGATACATCGTGTTTTGTCTACGTTTAGTCATTACGGTATCAGAAAGAGGAAGGAATTATTTAATCTATTTACTTGTATTGGGAATTATAGGACGAAGGCATAGGCGGGGGTGGAGCTTGGGTATTCGGAGGGGGCTGGCTAGGTGGAGGCTGCCTCTTAGGAGCTGGTTTGGGTTCTGAAATATGAATGATGGGATAGGGGTACAGTCATCGAGGGAGGCATAGTTGTATCTGGAAGAAATGGGCTCCATCTCAACGTTTTGGGCCTGCTGAGGCTTGTATTTTCGGTTGTCATCGATGAGGCCGTTGCCAATAGAGTCCATGTACTTGGTTTTCTTGAGCATGGTGAGTCTTAATAAGAATTAATTGCAAATATTTACGATCACATTATGGAATAGTCTAGTCGGGGATAGAGTTACCACTGTATACTTAATCAGTAAAAACACTGGCATGCGTAATTTTACAGACCCTGCTTTCCTCCATTACTTATTGATAGCTTAATATAAACATACTCCAAATGCATGATACCCTCTTCATAGATACGAGTTTCGGATTTTCTTGTGCTTGCTCGAGTCGTGCATTTTGAACGCTCCTAGCAATTCTTCGTAGGTGTTCTTCAGGCTAGCGAAGTCGCATGCCATCGTCACGTGGGACTCCCCTTTCTTGTTAGGCTCATTCACTACGAAGTCCAATACCAAGTTGGGCTTAAAACTCTGCGAGTTGGTCTTAGAAGCCACTTCCACTTCGAACCTCCAATGCAAGTCTTTCAGCCGTGTAGAAGTGTTATCCTCGAACTTCGAGAAAAGCTTCTTGCGTACTTCTGCTATATTGGCTTCTAGTTTCTGTAGGTAAACTCAAACACTGTTTGTTATTACTTGCTTGAGAATCTTTCTACGCTGTTCCGAGAGTTTGGTGGCCTACAAGGCTACGTCCAGCTCGGAGAAGGTCGCCCTATACTTACTGAAATAGTAAATCAGCTTTAGTAGTATGTCTAGAAGTCTATCTGATTCCTCCTACTCAATTTCCAGCACCTCTACAAGTCTCTTAATGGGTTTTTTATTGTGATTAGGTAGGCTGTAGTACCGTGGAGTCTGACATCATTTTCAGTGTCTTTGATTATAGTATTGAATGCGAAGCTGATGGATTTTTAGTACACTGGCAGAAATGAGAGATGGTGGTTATTATTGGGCATTGTGTGAACTGTTGGTAGTTACTTTCGATGTCAATACGTTCGAGAACAGCTAGCTGGTCGACAAATCTTTCGGTGAGAATCATTCGAGAATAGGGGAGAGAACTATTGTTGTGTGTTTTTGGATATTGGAGATTTATTTGTTATTGTGAAGAATTAATATTATAGGATGACTGATATGAGCGAGTAGGTTTGCCTGAAGCAGCGAGACTCCCTCCAACGGATTATTGAAGTTTGAGCTTACGACCCCTTACATTTAATAGGAGGGGTTGGGGTTGGGGTTGGGGTTGGGGGTTGGGGTTGGGGTTGGGGGTTGGGGTTGGGGTTGGGGTTGGGGTTGGGGTTGGGGTTGGGGTTGGGGTTGGGGTTGGGGTTGGGGTTGGGGTTGGGGTTGGGGTTGGGGTTGGGGGGTTGGGGTTGGGGTTGGGGTTGGG
>JAKZAN010000338.1:0-52798 GCA_023053545.1 Lepidurus packardi
CCCAACCCCAACCCCAACCCCAACCCCAACCCCAACCCCAACCCCAACCCCAACCCCAACCCCAACCCCAACCCCAACCCCAACCCCAACCCCAACCCCAACCCCAACCCCAACCCCAACCCCAACCCCAACCCCAACCCCAACCCCAACCCCAACCCCAACCCCCAACCCCAACCCCAACCCCAACCCCAACCCCAACCCCAACCCCAACCCCAACCCCAACCCCAACCCCAACCCCTGTGGTAAGTGTTTGAGCTATAAGGACTGCAGTTTTTGAGGAAGGTCTGTTGCTGAAAGGATATTAAAAATGGTAGGGAACAAAAGATAATCCAGATAAAATCTTAATAGTAATATTTTATTTACAAACCCAAGATCCAGTCATCGGTTGTTATTTAAATCAGAATCATATTACAAGTTCGAATCTCCCATCACTATAATAGAAATTACATATTTCTAGTAACTTACAAACCACCCACTCATCATGACAAGCAGTGTCTCCAGGCATAAAATACCACACCGAACCAACAACACCAACAGTGCCAGGTATCCCTCCTGGAAACCAGAAGACTCCCAGCCCAAGAACATCATATCTCAATAATACATCGAGAATAGATCCAGAAAAAACACACACACCAAAAGATATGCCTACGAAAAACTACTCGAACTCAAGCCTCTCGTTGACAAAATCATCGATTAGTGCAAGGCAGAGAGCAACGAAGTGCGCACTGGCCTCCAGACTATCAAAGAGTACCAGCTCGATGTGCTCGATGAGCTCGAGGATCCTGCAGCCCAGGCCGTGCAGGTCGGTCCTTACAAGTAAAGCTACGGCATAGACCCGAACGATCCAGAAATCCTGAACCTCAAAGAAGAGAACCTCCATCTGATGACCGACCTAAACAATTAGATTCGAGCTGGGAATAAACTTGCTAAAGACTACAAGGAACTTGAGGCTTAACTCAATAAAGTCAAGAGGGAACTCGATAGGTCGCCGCCTGTCCAAAATCCATCAAACATAGCTTCCGGACAATATTCTCGTGAAAACAGAGGCTAGTAATATGACGAATAACCCCATGTAGTAACACGGGATTTGAAGAGAGCTCGAGTCCCGGTGGAGGGTGTTCCTCAACAAACATACTAAGTTCCATATCATCAGGCTCCAGAAAGACATGTGCCCAGACGTAGAAAGCCTGATGAAAGCCCTCCTGAAAATGAGTCTTGGGCGAATAGAAGACGTCCAAAGGAAGATCATCGATATTCAAATGATTATAATGGAAATTCGAGAGATTTATCGAATGAAAATACTAGACTAAAACAGGAGGTAGTCATACTCGAAGCCAAATTGGCTGATGCACATTCGGAGATCGATCGGCTCAACAGGCAACTACATGATCAAAGGAGCAGAAACGATGATTCTTCTGATTTGAAAGCTCAGCTGCATAGTGTCCAGAACAGAGTTATCTAACTCTAAGGCATCCTTAAGATCAACGGAGATGTGATTGGCGAGCTAGCCAAGCTTAAGGAACAGAATGAAGAACTTAGAATAGAAACCATCAGATTGCTCAAAACAAAGGAGGGGGCTGCTGGAAGATAGAATAGTCAGGAATTAGAAGAGGAACTATTGAGACTACGGGAAATTATGGAGAGGGAGAACAATGCCAAGAGACAATTCCTCGATGATATAACTGAGTATAAGAGGAAATTTACCCAAATGGAGAATACTCTGAGGGAATTAAGGAGCTAGAACGATCAGCTCAGAAATGCAGCTTTATTGGGCGATGGTGAAGCTAAGAAAACTATATTTGAGAATAACAAGTATGAAGACCACTACATGTACCCTGTCAACACCTATGAAGCAACAGGACACATCGCAGAAGGAGGAGGCGTGAGATATGAGGCAACCAGTAGTAACTACGAAGATTTCACTGGAGCTTTACACGATAAGTATTCTTCAGAAAACCGATACACAAGCGATGTGGTTGGATAACAAGATGATTTCGACTCGAAGTTGAACAAGTACAAGAACTTTCTGACGCAGCTGAAGAGTAATCCTGTAGCATGAGATTGAGGGTTGATGTTGATCCACATATAAATATACTTCACTCGGTCAATCCATACGCATCCATATACTTATCCCATCAATATCGATTAAAACCATATCATATCAAAACTTCAAGGAAACTTCAAGGACAAGTATTTGAAGAACTATGTGAAGTCTACATTACCTCCAGAAATTATAGCCCCTACTTTCTTGTTCTTGAACCTTGGATCTTTGCAGGCCGCAGCTACTACAGTCGCAGAAGAAGGTTCTACCACCATCTTCGTCCTTTACATCAGCATCTGTGTTGTCTCGATTATCTATTTCTCAGATACCAAGATGATTTCGTCGATGTTGTCTCTGATGATCGGGTATGTTAAGGAGCCTAGACTTGTGCGGAGTCCATCTGCGACAGATTTAGGAGGCAATTGTGGGTGGATGAATCCCTGTTCTAGACTCAAGAAAGCATCTTTGGCGAGTTCGGGTTCCACTCCTATCCTTTTGGTTTGAGGACTCAGGTACTTCGAAGCTAGGAGAGTACCACTCGCTAGGCCTCCTCCACCGATGGGAAACAAAATATAATCCAACTCGACATCCATTTTCTGTAGCTGCTCATAAAATTAAAAAGCAGCTGTGCCTTGGCCTGTGATAATCTGAATATCGTTGTAAGGATGGACAAAGTCTACATTGTGTTCCTGAATTACTTTTTCTACCATCTTCTAGCGGTCAGCTTGAGTATTTCCAGACTATACCACAGTCGCACCATACTCTTTCACTGCGTTCTTCTTAACAGCAGGAGAGTTTTCAGGCATTACCACAAAACATGGAATTTTCAGAAGATTGCTGACATAAGCTAAGGCTTGACCGTGATTACCACTGGAGTGAGTGCAAACTCCTTTGGTATCCGATAACTGAAGGAGTTTATTGGCCGCACCTCTGGCCTTGAATGCGCCAACCTTTTGTAGATTCTCACACTTGAGGTAGAGATGACAGTGGGCAATGCGGTCGAGAGAGTGACAGTTGAGGACTGGGGTCTTATGAACAAAAGGCTATATGCGTGCCTGAGCCTACTGGATGTCCTGCTGAGTCGGGAGGGAGGTGTGCATAATTGAGAACAAGCAGGAAAGACTATTTTGATCTGAAGAAAGAAACGATTTGGAGTGGATTGTTAATGATTCCTTGATTTGTTTTGGTTGATTGATAGTTTGTTTATTGTGATTTTAGAGGATATTCCTTGAGGGAATAGTTATTACCTTCATTTATTCGAGAGATCAGCAGTGGATAGTGTCAATCCTTTATTGGCTAAGAACACGAATCCCACCATACCATCTTAATACCACCATTGATATTCTCTTGCCATTTAATTTGCTCCAATATCTCGTACTTTGCTTCTCCTCCATCATGCAGATGTTATTACCCCTCAAGAAGGTCGTAGCAGGACCTAAGAACAGATTCGTGGAAGGCGACTACAACCTCGATCTCTCATACATCACTAATAAGATCATCGCGATGGCGTTCCCCGGCTCTGGCCTCTAAAAACTCTACCGCAATTCCATTGACGACGTAAAACTCTCCTGAAACATTATATCAACAAACCGGTGCGGGTTATTATCTGCCTGTGTGCTTTATGCTTCACTGCTCCAGAATTTGATAAGCAGATAGCCGAGTTCTTGCAAGAAAAACATAAAGGCAAATACATGGTGTTTAATCTGAGTGGCAGAAAATATGACTACTCTAAGTTCAATGGTAAGGTTAAGGAGTATGATTGGGAAGATCATCAGGCCCCTGCTCTGTACACTCTATTTGAGCTTTGCCAGCAAACTAAATAGTACCTGTCCCGTAATCATAATCTCAAAATTACTACTCCTTTTACTTTATTGATCGTGTTGTTCATGCCTTGAAAGCAATAGCCAGAAAACGACCAAAATGTAATCGTAGTCCATTGTAACCAGGGCAAAGGTAGAACCGGTACCATCATAGTCAGCCTGCTTCTTTTCTGTAACTTGTTCGACGATGTCGACGAAGCCTTACAATACTATTCTAAACAAAGATTTGAAGCTGAAGGATACGGAGTTACACAGCCCTGCCAAATTCGATATGTCCGCTACTTCGCGGAGCTTTTACATCACAAGAACATAGAGCTAAATACATACCGACTGACGAGAATCGATTGCACGGGGACCCATAAGTTGTAAGAACTACGGTGCATTTTAAAGCTGGTGCGCAGCAAATAGACCATTCTACGATCGAAACCACTCAACAACAACGTGATTCCAGTCAACGAAAACAACATGCTTCTCGGCGATATCTTCCTTGAGTTGGTCGATGAGGGCATATTCAGCACCAAACAAGTCATGCGCATCAACTTTAACACAATCTTCATCGACGTGAATAACCCTGTCCTTAAGTTTAAGAGCCACGAAATATCGCCTGATAAATTACTCAAAAAGAACAAAGGAGTTATCGAGGAGGACTTCGGCCTTACGCTGCACTTCGAAAGATATTGTCGCTGCAATGACCCCAAACTTCCAAGCATTTTAAAAGAGGAACAGTAAGAAGAAAGACCTCGTAGTAAGGCAGAGGGAAGTGCTAGGAGTAACCTGCTAAGATCAGATATTCAGAGAGATAATAAGGTGTTGCTGTGTAATTGTGGGGTCTTGATGGAGTGTTAGAAGATGTACTGGGAGAAGATCTACCTGATTCTGAACGTGTATGAACGATTGGACGCCGAATCAGCTGTGAAGCTGCTGTGCGGTTCGACGTGGTAGAAGGAGACAACTCAAGGGAGCCCCTATAAATGAGATATATTTTTTTATTCGCAAAATAAAGACAGTGTTGGGATAGTTGGGCTACGTCGGATAGGTCGGTTAGTTTAATGGCTAAATGAATGGGGAGTTGTGAATAGGAAGTCGGCCGATACACAGATATACTTATTGTTAGGAATAGGCATTGTGATAACTGGCGGACTGATGAAGAATGCTATTGATTGCTGTGAGCTACATAGATATACTTATTGATTATGACGGCAACATCGATGCGTAGCCTAGGAAAGACAGACCATGCATATTCTGAATGGATAGACACCAAATAACAAAACACTCAGAACACAATTTATTAGCTCAGCTAAAAACAATATCACT
This sequence comes from Lepidurus packardi, assembly GCA_023053545.1. Lineage (NCBI taxonomy): Eukaryota > Metazoa > Arthropoda > Branchiopoda > Notostraca > Triopsidae > Lepidurus > Lepidurus packardi. The sequence continues at coordinate 5,176 of JAKZAN010000338.1, forward strand.
ACAAAAATAAGAAAACACCCAATATGGATATATTCCAGCTCATCGGCGACTTCCTCCACCTCGTCGCAGTCATCATGCTGCTCCTCAAGATACTCAACAACCGCAACGTCACAGGTACCCGCCCAAACCAATCCATACTTCTATAGGCCTCTCCTACAAAACTCAGGAGATCTATCTGGTTGTCTTCCTCACCCGCTACATCGATCTCTTCACGGGTTGGAAATCCCTCTATCTTTTTGTCATGAAGATCCTTTTCATAACCATCACCGCCTACACCATCTACCTGATGAAGTTCAAACACCCCTACCGAATCGTAAACACCCTCTCTAATAGACAACCTACCATTATTCTATCCACGTAATCGTGGATTTATGTTATTTTGATACCGATGGGTGTTAGAGTTATGACAGAACACTTGACGGGTTCCACCACTACTACTTGTACCTGGGTGCGATTGTGCTCGCCATAATAATCCACAAATCCTTGAACCCCATGGCCTTCGTGTGGTCTTTCTCGATCTGGCTGGAAGCCCTGGCCATCCTACCCCAACTGTATATGATCACGAAATCTAGAGACGTGGAGAACATAACTGCACACTACGTGCTGTTCATGGGTTTCTACAGAATCATGTACGTGTTCCACTGGGTGTTCCACTGGAACCACATCATCTACACTTCGTTCCTGGCAGGAATCCTGCAGTCAGTGCTATACGCGGACTTCATCTACTATTTCATCAAGAGCGACCAGTCTAAACCGATGATGCAGTTCCCTGTCTGATGAGAAGGCGAGTGTTTGTTTTATGTTTGATAGATGTACCAGAAATATGCAGGATTTGTTTTGAGAATGTTGGAAGCACTGAGTTGCTCGTTTTAGAGAAGATGCAAGGATAAAAACAACAGGCCTTCTGAATTAGTATTCAAAATGGATTCTTTTGAAATGGGGTTCACTTAGACAGCTGATAAGTAGTGGATAATGCTTTATGGCTGAAAGAAGACTTTGGAACAAAAACAACGGGCAATGTCTGCATTCCTTCGGTTTGCGGAGAGTATAAACATCCTTCTTTCCCGAATGATTTCAACCTATCCCAGATATCCCTGCCTACAACGAATCCACTATTTTAAAACCAACCACCACTCAGACCAATAATAACTGACCAAAATTACAATTATCCAAATCAGCCCATGTCTGACCATTCAAATAATCTCGAACCATACCTAATAGACCCCGACGATCCACCCTATGACCCCTTCTACAACAACCCCCCATCTCCCATCCGAATTAAAACTCAAGACTCTTTCCAATCCAATACTTTCTTCTCCGCTCCTTACCCAAATAACAATCCCAATCTATACTATTAGTCCCATCATCCACTGTCCCAACAAAATGATGCCGATCATACTCTTGGCAATGAGATCGATGATCTGCATTCCTTTGAGGACCTGTACTCCTATGTCCGTAACATCTTGAATACATGGAGTCTTCCACTAGGCTACCTCAAGTACTCGTCAGAGAATTTCAAGACAGTCCAGTGTATAATGGAGATGATCAGGATAAGGCAGAAAGATCAGGATTTTCGAGCCAAATCCCAGTAAACCTTGCAAAAAGTGCAATACTAGCGGGATTCAGCGAAAGCAGTGATCATACGGGTTACAAACTAGCTATAATAAACAAAGAGGAAGCTTGGGACATTATAAAATAAATCCCGAGCTGAGGAACTGCGTCTAAAGAAAGAGTTGTAAAAGACGAATAGTGAAAAGGTATAGTTGGCACAGACTAAGGCAAAGCTGGAGCAAAAGAACAACCAGATTTTACATGAGGTTAAGAAGAAAGAATTGGAACTCAATCGAATCAAAGATTCAGTAGCAACCAAATCCTTTTATTACATTTCTGATTCTCTTCTATATTAAAATATGCTGTGTAGGTCAAAAAACCACAAGAAAAAGGGACCTTAAAGAATGGGTTCGACGTCACGGTGCAGTTCCTTAATAGAACAGACAGGTCCGAAGATGCCCCACTCCTCAACATCCTCAAGGAAAGGTACGAAAGCGAAAGGAAGGCTTTCCTTAAATAGAATCGGCTGCTTCGCTAGCATATAGATCAGATGCAGTAGCCTTTGGTTTAGATGATCAAATGGCTGAAAGAACAGGTAAAAATAAGCTGGGTGATGGTATGTGTCGTAACAATTTATACTGGTTTAGTTGGGAAATAGCCGAATAAAATAAGCCCATACGATTCTGACCGAGCACAACCTTTGTTTCACTCGGGATAATCTATCTTAGGAATTGACCAACATAACTAACACCACCAAAAAGGCATTGTTGGTTTTCATGAATGACTGTCTCGCTAAGACCTAAAAGAATGATAATAATCCTGTTCCTTCCCGCACTGCCTCTCTGACCGCCAGTAACTCCAAGGAAGAGGCCAGGAGCTATAATAGGATGACTCTAGCCCCACATAGGGAAAATCTGGCAAATGAAGCCATTGGGCCTGCAGCCGGCAGATAAACGATCGGGCCACAGAACTTGACTACGCCCTACACACGCAAAAAGGTTAATAGCATGGTCGAGGAAATAAACCTGACGGCGAACTTCAATAAAATGGCTAACAATAATAACATGAACTATGGTCCAGGCATGACTAACACGGACAGGAACGTTCCCCAAAAACGAGAAGCCCTCACTCGGAAAGACACTTTCCCAACTCCAATGAATAACTCCCAGGTCTTGGGGAAAGGGCAACAATCTGAAATGATCGTGTTTAAAAACACGAAGAGTGTTAGTGATCAGTTCTAAGAAGGGATGGATGAGCTGTCGATGATATCGCACATCAGCATGAAGGAAGTGGGGGAGGCGAAAGGAGCGGGAGTGTCAAAGTAAGGGTGCGATGGAATAAAAAGTGAACAAAGCAAATGGGATATTCTGTTCGATGACTGATGGTTTTTAAGATGTTAGAGTATAGATGCATGATTTGCGAGGCTTGGGTTGAGTAGTGTGGTAGTGAGTGAAATACAGAGAGACGGAATTTAGTATGATTTTCTGGGTTTTTATTCGTTAAGTATTGCTTTATCTAGCAAGGTGTTTATGAGCAATGTATAGGCTATTGATGCATAACTTTATTACACATCAAAAATAAACATCATATCTCTTGAAGTATTGTTTTGCCATTCTCCCCACAACCATGATTAACAACTTCACAGCATGTTCAACCCGCAAAAGCGGCAACATCGCTAAAATCAAGTACTACATCCCCCCTCCACGAACTCATTCCTATCATCGAAATCACTCCCTCTCCCCACACACTAACACTACTCTGCCAAATAACACACGAGATTCCCCATATAATATACCCACTCAACCTATACGACATTTCCATACGCTCCCGCCTGAGGAAACCTAACAGTATTAACATTATCCTGCACAACATTAAAACAAACCCAATGCTTCCGACGCACACTCTTATGCTCAAAACCACAAGGCTTCTAATCCTAACCATAACCGAAGTATCAGCACCTATTGGGGAAACAAAGGGTGCTCGCCAGGAATTAAAGAGCTGAATAACAACCCAACCAGTCCAGCCGTAAATGGACTACCGAAACAGAATAAAGGGAATAGTACCAACAGTTCGGTGATAAAGCCACATAAGTCTCCTTGTAATAATGATATCTCAGTTCGATAGGACATGGAGAGTGCTTCAAACAAGAAAAAATAGACTTAGAAAACTTCACAGATAAACAAAACTATGGGTGGGAAGATCGACGCAGAGATGAAGAATCGAGTTGCAGATCAGGACATTGAAAGAACCCAGAAAAAAGCGATATGGACACATTTCGAAGTAGTAGGAGTCAGAGAGAATAATAGTGCTGTGCCTACAGCTGTTCGGCTGGCTACTAATCCCGAAGGGAATCGGAGTATGACAGGGTAAGCGAATAGCTCACAGCATAAACGATCCCCGGTAGACTTGTTCCCAGACGATGTCTAGAGAAAAGACTTCATGAATTTTATCTAGGTAATTTCCTGAAATTCTTTAACCAATACCAACAAACGACTTTCTTCATACTAAATTAAAACCATCGCTTAGGAATTGAAGCATGACCATGAATACCAGAATACAGTTACAATGTTTACTCTCATATTGTACTACTACCACAAGAGGAACAAGACCATGCCGACTGCCTAGTCTTCTTCTTGAAACAACAAGACTCCCATACAAATATAAATGGTTCTCACATCCTTATTGCTGTCCCCTCTGCTGGGCTTATTTCTTTTTGGACTATTACTTGTAATCTATTCGTATTTCGGGTATCTTTAATGTCTAAACAACCATCATCAAGTTTAGGGATCAATTGGATATTTTTCTGTGCATCATCAGTTGTAGATAAGTCTGGCCCAAGCCCTCAATCTCTTCAAGCTTAGTCTCTTCGCTGAATGTCGTATACCACGGTTTGGATACCCCGTCGACCTCCCTTCTTACCTCAGCATTCAGGTGTTTGCTTGCGATTAGTACGCATACTAGTAGAATCATGTATGGATCATAGTAAACAACGAGGGGACTTCTGTACAGATCTGTGAGACAGTGCTTCACTGCAGAATACACCTAATTGTTGAGAAACTCTTCTATCTGCGGCAGATAGTCCAAACCCAATCGTATGTCAAGGTCAAACCCAAATGAAATCAACAAGTTAACCTCGGCTTCCAAAACCTTCTTCTTCAGCAACTTTAGAGTCTCCTCAGAATCTTAGTGAATAGGCTTGTTATTAATCTTGCGAATGACTCTTCTCCATATACGGATAAGGTCGTCAAGTCGTTTAAGGCATTCACCCAGTTTCATACCAAGAACAATACAAGCGCAAGAGTGAACAAAGCGATCGGTTTTTCTGAAACCCAAAATATTGATACTGGCGTGGAAGAGCCAGAGGGAATAGTGGCAGCTTGTTAGGTTGAGCCCCAACTCTTCACAGACGGCAGTGATGAGGTTGGTTGATGAGTTAATGAGACTGAGGAGGGCAGAGTCAGGGATGATAAAAGACTATTCAAAGAGACGCATAGTATTCAAGAGTTAGAGCTATCTACGAGAGGGATCTGTTTTTGAGTGTTATTATTTGGATACCTTACAAAAAATAGATGCGTTTTGTGGGGTAAATCAGTAGTTAAATATAAAAGTAAAGAGCATCATGACAATTAATCACATCACTACCGACAAGAACGATAAGGAACCTATAATAACTTAATACGATTCTAAGTCAATAATCCCACATTGTTGCTTCCGCTAATCATTGACACCATGGAAAGCACTATCGGAAGCATTAAGGTCCCTAATATGATTTGGACCCAGACTCTCCTCATTTTCGGCTGTCTCGTCTACTGCGTAATACACTTCTTACTTTAAGCCAAACCATCAATCATGATTCTACAGTACATCAATACGGCTAGTCATGAGGCACTCCCGTCCGTGGTCGACATCGCCAGGACCTATCCTAATAGTGTTGTATTTCGCATAGGAATGCTCTACAGCCTCTTCATACTGTATCTGGTAATCCTTTTCGTGAGCTGGTGGATTCCAGTCCGCAAATGAGGCTCTTTCTACGATGAAGTCGCTGCATAAGACCCAGTGGATTGGTCTGATTGGAGTAGTGGCATATGGGTTGTTCGTCTCTTGCATTGACAATAAATATACAAATCTGGATCTCGTGAAGGACAACGTATTTGTTGCAACAGTCGCATTCTTCGTACTAGTACAGGCCTTCAACCGCAACATCAAAAAGATCAGAAAGATTCAGAAAGGCTTCATCACTCGCAAATCCTGGAAGATAAAGAAGGTGCTTGGATGGGGCAACTTGGGACTATTTGCAAGTGCAGTTCTTATCTACTTTGGGCAAATCAGTATCGTCTATCGAGATGCACTTGAGTACTTGATGATCGTAGACGTGACTCTGTACTTCCTGAGCTTCACGTTGGACTTCAAAAAAATGTACAATGGGTGTACAGATGGATGACTGGTCGGAGAGCGACGTGCGAGTGCTTACTGAAGTCAGAGCTGAGGATAGTCTTTTGCGAGGATGAGGATGATGGGGATCCGTTTTAGTTTGATGGTTATTGATGAGGGTAAATTCCAGCCCCTTTAAAGAAAATAATGAATAAAGTAATTAGGACTTGGTGTTGTGTGACATTACAGGCTCAGGATAGCTTTCTGATCAATAGTATAGATCTTGAGGAATCAATTTATTATGGATTTCTGGCCATTGAGATTTACACAAAACTATAGAAACACTCACCTTCCTTTAAAATATCCACTGGTAGAGGTGGATGGAGCTTTGCCGGCCTCAACTTGTGTAGAAAGCCATCGAAGTTAAATTGTTTGGTGCGATTTGAATAATAAAGGGCGGCAGGGCAAGCGGATGAGAGAAGAAATCGGAGAAGAACTGGTGTATGTTTGAATTTGAGGTTGTGCGAGATACAGCAATGCAGCATATTTAGGGTACTGAGAGTAAGTACTAGAAAGAGTGGGAATTGAACACATCGCATTCTCAATTATTGTGATTCTAGAATTTCATACAAACATGCACACTCGAGTGTCATCGATATTTATTCCCTAATTCGTATATGTCTAAATATTATCACAGCTTTCGTCAACCGGGGATCCTGTAATGTCTCAAATGTGCTCTTTCCTTCAGGAACTGCTGCACCAGTATTCTGGCAACCTTTAAACAGCGCTGCTGCTCTATAGAACTAAATGACCCAACAAATCGATGTTAATAGCTGTTAGTTGCAGAATCTTTACATTTTCGGCCTTCGACATTCTCTACTTCAGCAGGAGCATAAAGTCGAAATACCTCTTAACAGCAAGGTTTAGCTCTTTGAACTCTGGTGAGTAGCAGAATACTTTAGTGTACATCTCTATCGAGTGCTTAGGAGTCATCATAAGGGTCAACACCTTTATGATATAAATCGGAAACTGGTTTTCATGTCATTCTTTTTTTTCCAAGGCCTTTGGAGTTTTTACTCGTTAGACAGTTTCTACTCAGTCTCTATAAAGGTCCCGTCTGCGTAAAGCTTCAAAATTGGTTGAGAAATGGGTTTTGGGACGATGGGAGTAGAGCTGTGGGAGGAATGGGAAAGAGGCATTCGTTCTTGTGGGAAATGGTGTTCGGTATGGAGCATAAGTTAGAGCGAAAGAGAGTGGTTAAGGGGGTTGCTAGGGTAGTGTTAAACAGATAAGGCGTGTTGAGGTAATAGGAGCAGATGGGTGTGCATTGTAAAGTTTGTCCTTGATCATACACTCCTAATTTGTTTTTTAACACACACGTAATATGGAATTGCATTCGACTAGAATGATACGGAATTATATAACATAATGTGGGAAAATGTCCATGAAGCACTTAACAATCAGCAATACCATCCATTCAAAATACATAATGGCATGCAATCTGTTGGCGATACATGCCATGCGAGTGCCACCTTATTGAGAAAGGGTTGGGCTTGCTCTGTAATACAAGTACTAGCCCAGTGTGGGAGGAGTGTCGCTAAAGCAGAATCTGTGACTAAGGGCAGTTCGGCATGATTGTTGACGATTCGGATACATCAAGTAGAACATAAAAATAATCAGTGTTATTTTAAAACTACTAAGTATCATTACTGTTGTATCTTTCCATCGCACACATGGGTTCCTCACATATAGTCACCCAATAATCGACATCCAGTAGCCCAACGGTCACAGCTTTAGGCCAATAACACACCTCCCATTGAGTGTCCAACAAACACCAAGATCCACACTACTATAATACACTTCGCCTCTAAATCTAAATATCCCGGATCCCTATCCACTTCTCTAAAATTCTGGCCCGTCCAAAGAGAGTCAGAAACTACGATCGTCGTTGCAATTTCATTGATCTTTGTATGGCTAGAGTAGTGCTTCGTTGGTGAGGGGAGTCATCTCACTGAGAAACATGCTGAAGACACAGCTTCCAGTAAAAAATGGTTCCTTGATAAAATGTTGGATTTATTGAGTCATAAAGGATAGAGATTTTCGAATGCCATTCAGGACAAATGAGAGCATGGAGGATAAGTATTTAATGGGATCAGGAGTTGCTTCGAACACTTTTGCAAAATTGCTAAACAGAATATTAGTGAACATATCTTAAGTGTAGTTGGCCATGAGTATTCTAACAAAATAGGTGGTGAAGTTATCGATACAATATCTTCACTACAAAACCACCAATGCCTTTCTGGAGATATTTTGTTGCTTTCGCCAATTCAAGAAAGATGCCTGTGCAATCCACCATATCTCGAGGACAGAACTCTTCTATTAAATAGATGCCGTGGTGTGGACTCCTTTTAAAATCATCGTCGGCTGCACTATCGTTTATTCAATCCATTTTATTGAATATCTTTGAGGATGACTCTAATATTATTATTTTTCCACTGGAAATGGATCGGAGAATCAAGTATAGTTTCTTGGAACGCACAAAATAAAATAATACGCGATGGGTATGGGGGTTGTCAACTATTGCCATAATCAGGGAACTCAATGACTTGGCCAGCAGGGAAGTATTTGGCACCTACCATCCAGTGCCAGCTTTGGCTATCTGGTCATGTCAGCCAGATGGGTTATGGTCAGTAGTTCCATTTGCTAGAGGTATCTTGAGTGCATGAAATGAAGTACCAGAATGCATAAGCATTGTGGAAAGTGGCCAATGAACATATAGTTGTACAAGGTAATCAAAATGATAGGGATAACATTCCTGCTGGTGTATTTAAATAAGGGTGCTGTGGCCTTTCTTCCGTTTCCTGTTTTTCGAAATAGAATCCAGGCACCAAGATAGTTAAAAGTCATACTCTTTCCTAAAGGCAAAACCACATTATCAAAAAACAATCGCACAGCCACATAAAAATACACTCTTTCAAAACAAATCTGTTCTTTTACCTCCCCGCCTCTTCCTCCCTCTTCTTCTGCCTCATCTACGTCTTCTTTCCAAACTATGTCTCGCCCACCCTTCAACTCCTTCATGCATTTTGAACCTCCTTTTATTATGCACCCTCCACTCTTTCATTCCCAACCCCAAAACAACCAGACTTTCACGCTCATCCCAATCAACTCCTCCTTCTATCCCACCATTTCCTGCATCTATGTCCCTCCGTACAGTCCTTCCTACGCGCCCCTACCCACAGGTAGCTAATAATCTATTAACTTCTATTGTTCCCATAGTTTCTATTTGAGTAGGTGAATAAATGTCACGATATGAAAGTCAGAACCCTGGGGCTCCCAATACAGCCACTTTTCGGGAAACCCCAAAAATCGAAGCCTCAAAATTAGAGTCTTCACCACAAAATACTTCCAACAAGTTTCTGGAACCTAGAAACCAGCCAAGATAAACTGTTGAAGAAATTAGTAGACACTCGATAAAAAAGTTAAATCCTCAAAATCCCGAACGCAACACTATGACCAACATCGGTCAGAACCTTCTCACGTATCTCAGCGACCCCCACAAATCAAGAACAGTATTCTCATCACTTTATCCTAAACTCTCGAAGGAGTAGCAGGACAGGTTCTATCTGTTCGCTAAAGACCTGAAGAAAGATAGCAGCTACTATTTCAGTAGTGACCGCATGTCGCGTCTGCTTGAGTCCGAAGGCCCGTGGCGGACTTAGGGTAGCGAGGTGGAGTCCAAATTCTATATGAAAATAGTTCGAAATCTGGCCAAATATTATTTGGAGAGCACTCTGATCTTACGGGTGCTGACTTCGAAACGGATGAGTATTTGTTCAAAAAAACTGCACCTGAAGCTGAGAAGAAAACTGATTCAGACGCTGTTCTATTGAGAATCATAAGGGAAAGGATTATGAGAGTGTTTTGTCTATTTGAGGCACAACTTGTAGGTGCACGTTCCTGTGATTTTAATCGGGATTTGGAAATATATTTATCCAGGTTCAACCCGCGCCATGGGATTATTAAAGTGCGGGCCCCAAGACTACCTCACTGTGGCGGGTGGTAACAAACCGTGGAAGATAGAGGTCGGAATGCACCTAAAAAATGGTATCCAGAGCTCCAACTGTGCCCGGCCTCGCCAAGAGCAGCCCAAAACTCTGATACGGCCGTATGGAAGTTATGCCAACGAATCCTATGGCCGGAATGACTTGTGGTTAACTAGCCATAAGAATCTACCACCATAGTTTTGGCTGTGGTATAATGGAAATACTGGTTAAATAGTCAATAGTCAACAGAGATTTGGTTGATGTCGTTTGCGGATCAGTGGAATATGAATAATAGTTTTATTGCGAGGGTGTCCCAGCGTCACGAACATATGATCGTAAGCACCTATACAGAAAATGAAGGAGGAAGGGATGGACGAAGTTATTAGGATATAAATATCGATTGATTTGTGGAGCAAATAACGAACCATAGCTCTAGACACTAGCTAGGATCGATCTCCCAATGAAATCAGACAGCCATATAAAAGTACACGATGGTATCCAATGGTTGTATAGCCTAATAACTGGTCAATATTAAATATATCCCACTCATCGCCATTATCAGGCGATACTAGGCAGGTATGTTTTATCCATCACAGAAACACAATTAAATGCCCAATGCCTCCAAAATATTCCCTGTCTCAAGTTAAACATCTCTAAAACTCCCCCACAGCCTCCATAGTTTCCGCCTCCATCTAGACCTCCCTGATGCTCTCTATCCATCTAATTGAAGCCTTTCTCACTCTCTCTGCGTCTCTTTTCTCTTCGCACCCTGATACTCTCCGAACCACTAACTCCTTACATAATCCGATCGATTCTCTCAAGCATTCCTGATTCGCCCTCCAATAAATAGATAGCACCAGATCACAATAGATTTGCACTAGATTGGTCTTATCATTGAGGATCTATTTGGCAGTGTGCCCGACCTTTTCTAGCGGAGGGTTTTTTAGAATTCTGACGAAAGATGAGTGGGTGTGCATGACATAGGCACATGACTCTAAGGCTTTTATGAGCAAGTCAGTGTTCTTTACTATTTCTGGGATCTGAGAGTTGAGCGATTACAGGTAACCCACAAATGTTTATTTCAGAGTTTTTGCAAAAAGAGAATGCTGATCGAAACGATGCTCCAGGAACATGTAGATACAGATTATTTCCATCGCTCTGCTTTTGTCGGCCACACCTTGGCTCGAAAGGAGCAGCTGCCGGGTTGTACGGGTCACCTCTCGAAGACACCCTTGCAGTCTGTTCTGGCACGCAGCTTCTAGGCTTGAAAGACACCGGATCTTCTTGCACAAGAGCGGATGGTCTTTGTCGCGAAGTTTCTTAAGATTTTAGGCAATACACTTGAGAGTCGAGAGGAGGTCAGAGTGTGGGGAATATATTCCTCTGATGGTGTCTCTGAAGCTGTTAAGGAATTTTATTTTGCGCGAAAGCTGGGCACTCGAGCGGAGACGCACTTCTAAACTCCGAATTCGATCCAAATGCACATGAGAAGATAGGGTTTTTCGGGCTTACTGAACTTTGCTGATCACTTTGAGTGCTGCTTTGTCTGCGGATTGAGCGAGTCTCTGGCCGTAGATGAAGAGTTGGTAGTTTGTCTGGACTGTTCTGGCCAATGCCATCTATACTTATTGGAGAGCGAACTTCAGCTGCTCAAGCCTCTATTCGGGATCATGACTATAAAGTTCTAGCTCATAAGCGAGTATCTTTCGTTAGAACTCTGGCAAAAGAAAGTGGTTGTCTAGCTCATCGCAGATTTTGTGATATGCATATAGTTGCGAGTAAACTGGCCTATTATTCTCCAAGTCGCGTTACTCATACTGTTCATTGTCCAACACAAGGATTGGATCGATGGGAAGTATTTTGGAGGCAATACCTTCCCCACCATGGATTTCTATATTATTAAAGAACAAGTATGCGTTGTGAAGGTCTTCTGATGATTGGGGTGGAAGAAGAGACTAGGGATTGGAGTCGGGTTGAAGGAGAGTTGCCGGAATGGACTGCTGGGTTGCTTATTAAGGCCCGAGGACATGGTTTGTTAGCTGGAGGATCATATTCTTGAAGGCGATCTCTTTCTCCTGGACCCCTTTCTTGACGATATCTATGAAGTGCATGGAGCAAATTCCTTCTTTTTGCCTGTTTCGGTCAGCTATTTATCTGTGCAAAACCCCTAATACTATATTTTAAATTGTGACCTCTCCCAAATGTGTTTTCGTGAAGTAATATGCATGTTAGCAGGAAAGAGCATCAGTACACAAAACACAGACTACTAGAAAAACGTATCTATTCAAACTCAGTCAAAGAAGCACGCATTGTTCATATACAGTGATAAGCTTTCTTAAGTGATGCCGTCATTCCTATCTCTTTACGGCCAGCTATTCCTTTAGCGCCTGAGTTACCTTTTTCGGCTTCAACTTCACCTGCTCGTCGTCTTCACTACTATAGACATCTTCCTCCTTTATCCTGGTATGGCTCTTCTTGTGGTTTAGTTTCATTCCGCACTCTCGGCATACTCTTATCTTTACTAGAGCATTCTTCTTCTCATCTTCCTCAACGTACCCAAAGTTGATTTCATAGCTCTATCTTGTCTTGTTCTGGCAAACTTTGTTGGCGCAAATCCTTTCGCCTTTTGAAGCCAATACTTCCTTCTCAGTGCGCCACCGACACCCGATTTGTCCGGTCTCGTGCATAGATAGATCCACAATCGCACTCTCTTTGTACAGTTTGTTATAGTATTTGCGGGCCAATATCTCGCCATAGTCTCTGCGACCATCTTTGGTCCGCGGCACCGACTTGCGCTCGCCTTCATCTTCACGCAGGAATCTATGAGTGTTTCGGTATGAGATGCGAAAGGATGCTACTTGTGATGGTTCTGGAGAATCTAGCGGTCAGTAGTTTTGAGTAGTTTTTCGGGCATACGCTTGAGATCTCTTTTCTGGTCCGCCATGCGTTCAGGAGGTTTTATTCTGTTAGAAAGGCAGATATTTTGGCTGTGTCTGATATTTAAATAGCTATGCATCTTTGGGAAGTCCGCTAGGTCTGAAACTCGCAAGTTTTCAATTCTTATCTCGCGAACTTCATAAATAGAATGTGTGCCAAACATAGGTCTTGGTTTCGGCCTAGCGTCTAGAACTCTCTGGATCTTTGTCGGCATCTTTTTCCAACCATCAAATCACACCATCCTTGTGCAATTGTTTGTACCTGGCCAGTACTTCAAAGAGCTGAGGTTCTCGGCTCTGACTAAGATATTGGCAAAAACTCTTCGGCCAACAGGGCTGTTGACTATATAAAGAGCGGGATTCATAAATATCCAGAATAATTCAGGGGTGAGTTATGAGGAAATCAAATAAGTATTGGGCCATATCTGCGTGCTAAGATGCGGTAGTCGAGCAGTGTTGCCAGCAAACACCCATATTGTACGGTTGAAAGTAGTACGAACGAAACCTGAGATACGAGAACCGTATCTGTATTGGGTCTAAAAGGTAGTTCTAATTATTCAGGCTATCTAGTATGGGCTAACACAACTAAAAAGAATGTAATAATTTCCTAGAACCGAGTCATACATATAATGGAACCATAAAACAAATCAAGAATCATATACAACTCTGAAGCTTCATTGCATATGGTTTCTGCTTACACTCTTTCGAGAAGAGAACAGAAGAAGCAGATGTTCCTTGAAATTAAAACTACTTATATCATTTAGAATGTTGAAAACATCATCCCAATCAACAACCAACATCAGCATTCTCTCCGTATATTCTATGTATCAGCTCCTGGCTCATTCGCACATGCTGTCTTTTTGACTCTTACGCCATTCTGCTCGAGTTCAGGATACACGGCAACAACGAGTTTTCCATGTAGTGTTTAGCCAGTTTCTGCAGAATCCTCATCTGACATGCTTGACCCTCATGATTGTCGTCCCCAGAAGGCATCGGACGGAAGACTTCGATCATCTGGTCGATGCTCAGGTAGTACCCTAGAGATTTCTTAAGATATTTGGAATATTGGTAGTAGTTCTTCTTCTATTCTTCGGAAAGATGCCTGAACATAATTTGGAGTCTCACTTTTGACTTCCGAGGGTCCGACACATACGTCAGCACTTGATGACCGATATTTGTCAGGATGTTTCGAAGTGGATTCTGTCTGTGTGGCCCCTTTTTTGTTCTGCGTGGGCTATTCACTTTCAAAATATCTTCTTCTACTGTCTCCTTTGGATCTGTCGGCGAGTACCTATCATGTAATGAGGCATGTGATGGTGTTGTTGGTGTTTGGGGGGAACAATGGTCAACAGGAGGAGTATCAGACAATAGGTTCGACCAGTGGTTTTAGCAGTTTTCTAAAATTAAACAAAATGGGTTAAGGTAGAGATTAGTCAGGGTGGCATTTTACTTAAAAGCTGGGTATCTGGGAGGAAGAGGTACGAAGTCGACGGAGGCAATATGTTGAGGCCATAGTTTGTAAAAACGGCAGGCTCAGGGAAATAGGAGGGATTTGGCTGAATGTGGGTAGAGGGGCAGTATGCGGCGATGGGAGAGAGGAGTGGCTGAAAGTAGCTGGAAGGGTAGAAGAATGGGGAATTGTGGCTGGTCATTTTGAGGGTTTGTGGTTTGTCTTGTATATTTTATAGAAGAGGAAATGTGTTTTTCATTCTTTGGTGAGTTTCTAGTAGCTGGAGTATTTTGCCTTGACCGAGTTATTTATTATGAAGAAAGACAAATGACCAATATTTATAGAACCAAAACAACAAAACTGGGTCTTTCTATGTGTTGTTCGGAACTGCTGCCCAGTTCATCCAAAGTCATGCTGCTTCGGCTCTTGCCTCCCCAATTTCAGGAAACATGCATGCACATTCCACTCTGGTCAACAGCGGGAGGTCGTACCAAAGGAAGATATGGACGGTGCTTGTGCCTAAATTCTAGATACAATCTCTGGCATATCTTTTAAATAATCCATTTCCTGGACTATGGTTCCGGAATTAAAATGCAGCCCTCAGAAAAGCTATTCATGGTGTTTGTCCCCATCCCAACATATGTTAAGCCTAGTTCAATTTCTGCAGAATCCGGCCTCACAAATAAAAATATGTGGGACATCATCTACGCTCCTCTTTTCGCCAACAAATCATCGATCATCCCTTTGAAACCAATAGACTATAATTGCGCGGGCTCTAACCATCTGCTTTGCCATTTTGTGGTGCAGCTTCCCCATGTGCACTAAAGAGATCGGCATATAATCACTTTTATATGGATGTATGCATATTGGAGTGAGACTTGATTTCTAAGTTACGGAAAAATGTATTAAATGTGGACATATATTACTTATCACAGAATTCGGAGCTTCTGAGTTTGTGTGCTCCAGTATTGATTTAGGTAGAAGGAGTATGGATTCTGTGCAGGTTATGGGAAGAAAATGGTTCTGGGTCCACCAGTTCCACAGTTCTTCTCTATGCTTCTTGAATAAATGGAAAGCGTTCATCCTCTAGAGCAGCGAATCACTACCATATAAATATATAGAGTAGAAATCATACGTGCTTACTGCTTAAGAGTTCGTCTATAAAGATCTTGTTAGAATTATTGCCTGCCTGAATTTTATGCATTTCGAATTTAAATTCGAAAAAGACGAACGCCAAGCGAAATTATTATCAGACTGTCAGCTTGGACTAAAAGAATGGCCATGTTTCATAAGCTAAAGACGGTACGAGTCACATTACTAAACGGTGCTATGGCAATCAAGAAGCATCCTCAATCAGGAATAGCCCTACATTGTACTTGTTGACCATTTGTCTGGCTACAGGAGATCGAACCAAAGTACACGCCGGATCCCCTGTCAAGGGCACCAAAACAGATTCCGTTAGAAATAGATAGATGATGCGGACCACAGGAATAAGGCCTGAATTAGGAATAAGGCTAACTCTAGAGCCCAGCTGAAATGTGATTTGGTATTGTGAGAGTAACTAAAATGAGACTTCAGTGATGGGTTTGTGAGTTGTGGTTGTAGTTTTACAGAGTATTGCATGTGAGTCCATGCCAAACAAAATGCTAAAAATATGTATGTATGTATGTATGCACTCATGGATAACACAAATAAAGTCATAAATGATAAAATAAATAAAAGATTTAGACCCACATGCAAAAACCCAACTAATACTCGGAAAACTACTCTTAGCTCTAGCTCATCGACTCAAACTCCCAGGTCAGCACCTACTTAGTCCATCATCGCCAGGAATCCCAGTACTACATCGCCAAAAAGATCAATATCTACGCCGTCGATGAATCACTACAGGACGAAATTATCAAGTAATACCGATGGCAAACCATAGTGTGTTTATTAGGAATATAGCGAATGCAAGGTGCTGAAGACTCTGGACCACCCCCATATCGTGAAGTACAAAAATGTATACCTGCAGGACGATACTATGGTTGTAGTCCTCGAATACTGTGAATGTAAGCCTACTCTCTTTCTTTCTTCTTTCATACTTACACACAAATAACAAATTAAATTGTGATTCTATATGAGCTCTCGCTGAATGTAGAAGGAGACTTGGCATACTATCTCAAAAAGAAAATCTAGAGGAAGGACTACCTTAGCTAGAAACTCATTATCAACTGGCTGCTCCAGATGCTCATGGCCCTTGACTTTATTCATACACGTAAAATCATACACCGCGACCTCCATCTCTCCAATATGTACCTCACTTCCCGAGGTAATGTCAAACTCGGCTCCTTCGCCCACAGCAAGGTAACACCTTCTCCAATCCATCTTCCCAACTCTTTCCAAGAGATCAGGTGCTTGAAACTACAATGTCCAAGGCGAACACTTTCATCGGAAAACCAAACTACATGAGCCCTGAAATGGTATAAGACAAGCCGTATAACAGCAAGTGCGATATGTGGAGTCTTGGCTGCATTCTTTATGAACTTTCTACCTTCAAACCCCTTTTCGAGGACTGTCCTCTGCCGACTCTATTTGATAAAATCGTGAACCAACCTGTGCCTGACCTCCCGTCTAACTACATGAAGCATCTGTTTCCAATCTACAAGTAAAATTCACACAAAGTTATATGCCGTGTCTCATAGGCGACTCATGAAGAAGAACCCGTCAGCCAGGCCTAGCGCAGGAGAGTTGCTTTAACTGCCTATTTTCGTGAAGGTCATGCAAAACTATCTCAAAAAGAAGAGAATTGATGCTCTTGACCTCCGATAAATCCCCGTCAAGATACTGGATACTCACGTTAGAGTAACCACTGATAAGAAAAAAGTGTTCCTTCCGCCCCTCAAAAGAACGGCCAACCAAAGCAACGGCTGTTCGACTCCTATCAAAAAGGACAAAGAATAATCTGGCCCATGTACAACTAGTAGTAGTTCCGGTTTCAGGACTACTGTCAGACTCGAACAGATCGGCCATAACAGGCAGGAGTATGTTGGTCCTCCTTCACGTTCTGGTTCTAAAAGCAAGCTTAGATAAAAATAAAATCCAAATACTCTTGTCTCTAAAAATAAGGATAAAGGAGCAGAAGTGACAGCAACAGGGGCCCTGTCGCCCCTTTCGATGCAGAATAGAAGTCCACTAGGAGGATAGAACATAGCCTGCAACAAAGGGTAGATATCAGTGGAGAGACTGACGAAACGAGACAACGAGGAAGAACAGATGACAATCTAGAAGCTGTACCAGATGCAGATAACACTAACATGTCGAGCTCTGTAGCTGAAGTACGAGCCGAAAATGGGTGCAATCTTAGAGAAGACGATGGAGTATGACGAGATCTCTGAAGGAGACCACTATTTCTGAGAGGGCGGATTTGGTTTGGGTATTGATCAGTAGATAGAGTAGTGGCCTCTGTAATGGCCTATCTGAGGTTGTAGTTGATATTTTGGTATTGGATAGTGCCCACAATATTTGGATGCAAATCATAAAATATCTTATGTTTGTATTGGCACGAACGTCGGTAGTTACCTGTCAATATATTATTAATTAATTAATTCAAACACAATACAATCCTAATATGGAGTGTCAGCTAGAATAGGACAAAGTAGAATACCTTCTCTACGCCGATCTCAAACCCCCCGCCCAGCAGTCCCACCACGATCTCATCCCTCTCCTCACTTCCAGCCTCGACCCTGCCAAAGACTGGAAAAAACACTTCGAAGCTATCAGTACCCTCCTCGCTCCCATCTTATTGACTTAAATTTATATCCTTTCCTTATTCACAACATCGTTTCACAATATTTGAATATCCCCTCACCATCAATCTCTACAGCTCTCCTTCGCTCATATAACAAATTCCATCCCCAGGACTTCGCACAAAATGTCTTCAATCACGTCAGCAGGGATGTCGCTGCTCAAGTCGATAACCTACGAAGCAACAACTCCAAATAAGCTCTCGTGCTTTTCGCTGAAATCGTTCAGCACAACCAGCTTTCCATTTTTGACGACACTTCTATCGCACTTATAGTCAATAGGCTCTTCGTCAAGTCTGCCTCTGAAAAGGGCTTCCTGCGCCAAGAAGCCACCAAAGGACTCAAGGCACTCGAAAAAGCCAGCCATCCACGACTACTTGTTGAAGTGAGTCAGCAAACACAGAGCTCAAACTACGTCATCAGTGAACTCGCAATAACCACGCTGAAGGGTTGTCTCTAGAACCATATTCTGACGAAAGAGTCAGGGGAAGTCTAAACATTCTTCAGACTGCTGGTTAAAAATCTGAATGGCAAGAGATCCCTGATCGAGAAGACTGGCAAGGATATCCTCAGTTTGCTTGACAAGCACTATGGTAGAACCCTTAAAAATAATCAATAATATTGGAATACTACTGGTTTGCATAGGAAGTGAAAAACTGATTTGCTGGGTATAGTCATTGGCTCTGGGCAAAGAAGAACAGGAGGAACTGGTGAGCGAGGTGAGGATGCTGAAGAATGTAGGTCCTTCGAAGGCAAAAGTGAGTCTGAAGTAGTTCCTGAAGCAGAAGAAACAGGAAGGACCGAGCCAACAAAGCTCTTCTAATTGATTTATTGAAATATTGGGTTTGGTATTGGCACGACCCAGAAGCGATAGTGACGATAATAATGATAATTATAATTAAGAAAAGAGATATGGGAATAACATATTCAACCTTATACATAAGAGTCGAACTTTGTTCTGAACTTGTATGTTGTATTTGTCTTAAAAAGTAATTCTGATACCTACACAACTACAAATACGAAGTTCCATCATACCATGTCTCACTTGCCACTGCTCCATTTCTTGACCTCCTATTCTCGCCTTTCACTTCCCCAGTTTGCCAATGCCTTGGTTCAGAATCCCCGATAGTCCTTGAGTATCTCCTTCGTAGTTGTCCAGCTTCGTGAAGTACTTCAGGAATACATAGCTAAACACATACGTATCCGATAAAGGGAAGGTGAATGTACTGAGAAAATTTGAAGAGTTCGATGCTTCGGGTATTTATGATGGAGCTATCAGTGAGTTTATTATTGTTATCGAAATGACTAGCAGAGCGTGCTCGGATGACTTTGTCGAGAAAGTCCTCGTAGATCTGCTTCTGGTGTTCTCTGGCTGCGGATTCTCTGTGGGACGTGAAAATGATGGTGTGTTACTGGAGAGTCAGGAGAGCCTGTTTGTAGGACTGCAGGAAAATGCGACTGGCAAGTTCCTGGTTTTCAGAGACGGACATAGGTATAAAAGAAATCTACTTTATAATAAGAGTGAAATACGCATTCAGAAGAGTCCTCGATATTTTATCAACCATTCTCATTGTTATCCAAGAGCAGTCTAAACACAGATCTAAACAGACACCTGCGCCAAACACCCCGAAACAACACCCAATCCCATGACACATTGCCAATCCTCAGACATAACATCAAGACTATCCTTTCTCTTTCTAATCAAATAATGATCAACCATCAAAAGCATGCTTTCTATTCACTGCGTTCTTGCTATACAGATCTCGACTTCTTTCTTGCGCTTGGCCAGCTTCTTCAGGATCTTCTGGGAGTTATTGACCCAGTTTTCGGTGGCATCGATGATGCGGACGATTTCGTAATCTTTTTGATTGTACTTCTCTAGCATTTCCTCCATGTCTTTGAGGCTTCTGAAGAACTGGTCGAGATCCTTCTCAGTGATAGTGACATCCATTGTGGAAGTATGTATTTGTGTGAGTAGTTGAGTATTAGATTAGTAATAGGAAGTATGCTGGAGTGTGTGAGTGCTGTTTGGCTCTTATGTTATTATTGCTATGTTACTGCTATGTCCTCGAGTAAAACACATCAATACCAATAGTAATCGTATTCCCAAATTAATATAGATTGCAATCTATACTTCCCAAATGAGCAGGCTTAAAACCGTCAAATCTCTACCTACTTCCGATAACTACACCATCACTTAACTCTCCAGCATCGTCAACTAGCTCTCCAAAGACTTATCCATCGATTCAGAATTTCTCATCAACATACTCCTCTCCGATGTAGACTCTAGATCACACCTTTCCAAACTGGAGTTCCAATCTATCCAACGCCGTCTCAGCCGCATAACCTAACTGTACAGAACTCCATGTTGTGAGTTCATGACTTCGCATCTCCTCACCTCGAAATCACGCACAGTGTAACTAAGACTTATTTAGAAAACTATCCCCCATGTTACGTCCAAAGTTTCTGACGAGGTGATTCGCCTCGTCGATAGCCACCGTGGCTAGATAACTAAAATCTACCAAGCACCCCTTGAACCTGGTGTTTTTTACCTCAACAATTATGTAGTCCGCAACTATACCCATCATAAATAAATTGAATCAAAGGAAGCGACAGGCGTAAGAGCAGTTGCTCTTGCAGTATGGAACTTTGACTTCGAAAAAGCTGAACAACTGATCATAAAGAATCCAAAACCCTAAATCTAGCTGATGTTGGTGAAACCTATTGTCAAGGGTTTCAAAAACATCGTGTTGCTTGCAAAAAGAGACAAAGAAATCGAGCAGACTTTGCTCGCCAGAAGTATATTTCCGATCGTGTTCGTCAACGAAGAGATTGTGACTAATACTAAGCCTTCTCACAGCTTTAACATCCTATGTGCAGATATCAATGAAGAACATGTGAAAGAGTTTGTTGGCTTATCAAAAAATAAGAAACTGTTCATTCTTAAGCAAGCCATTGAATTTTTAGTTGATAACAGTATCAATGCTGCTATGGTGCCGTCATCAGACCCTTATTACCAAGCCCTTATCGCGTTTCTGGGAAACTCAACAGACCGAAGAGACTCAAGTTTTGATGAAATGCTGGGTGTGGAGGGTCTACTGCCGATGGATAAGTTTATGCTGGCCCACAGATTTCTTTGTGGTAGGCTGAACGAGTTCCGCAAACACTTTCGCGAAAGTCTTGAAAAAACCTCAAACCTGCACAATTTGATGTTCTGTTCGACTTCAAAGGAAAAGAGAAGTATTTTGCAGAACTATCTAGATGAAACCAGCGATCTCGAAACAGTCTCCTACTTATCGATCTTTGAAAGGCAAAGGCATAAGGACACTGCCCTCTTCGACAGCTTCGTCAACGAATATAGAGACAGCCTCAGAAGGGGAGGCAATACTCGCAAACTCGAGTATCTTGCTCGGAAAGAAAAGGAAGCTAGGGACAGGGACAGGGATAAGACAGGGCTTATGAGCTCCGGTAATATATCAGCTCCTCCTGTTATCAGTTCTTTTTCGCCAGGCGTAAACCTAAACAGCAGGCTTACACGTCCAAAGAACAACGAGTTCTTCATGCGTAGCATAGACTTCGAAAGACTGGAGGTTGAATAGCCAGGCACGAACAATGTGTAACCAAACCTATGTTCAGTCTGCAGCCAAAACATCCGAGCCAGCGAAGAAGACCTGTACATCGAATGCCTCAAATGTAGGCATGGAGGTCATATGAAGCATCTACTGGGGTGGTTTACACATAACGAGAGGTGTGCAAGGAGCGACTGCATTTGCCTGTGTAATTGATGTAGACCTAGCTAGGAGCGAACGAAGCACATAATTTTGAAAAACGATAGTGCAGCTCATCCTCAAATAGTATTTTCTGCCAACCGGCAGCATTATTTATAAACTCTCTTCATCAATGATCTGGTCTAACAATAACAGAAGAAATCATCAGCAGACTGAAGAAAAGCACATGCCTTTCTTCTTCGGAGGCTCTTCCTGTCGTATCTCTTCCTATTTTCTCTCTAGATTCATGTTAGTCGTTATGTTCTCGCTCTGTGTTGTTTCCCCTACCACCACTGTGTCTGCTTATGTAATAGCTGTCGATTTCAGATTGTTTTTCAGTAATGTAGACCCCATATCAACCTGAACTTTTTATGTTTGGGATATTGGGTTGTTGGGTTTCGAAACTATCTATTCTCTGATGACTGCGGACTCTGGGTTCTTGATCTGGATGCTAATGGCATCCACGCGTGTTTAAATGATCTTTTGTTTGAAATCTAGGCTAGGCATATCAAGTTTGGGCTTGCCGTTGCGTTTTGAAAGTCGTGGTGCATAGTGAGCAATATTCAGACCTCAATTAGACCCTGTACGGCTTGAGCTGTGAATTGAAGGTATCTAAGGCCTTGACCAGGGCATCTGAAACGAGATCCTCCGAACAGAGAACTACCTTAGTTTTAGGAAGCTCTGTAGCATTTATTGTTCCAGTAGACGGACATACCAGTTCAAGGTCTAGGTAAAAAGTGTATTATTTCTCAGGGGGAGGAGGACCTTGGGTTGCTTCAAAGAGGTTATTTCTTGATTTTTAGGGTTTGATGTTGCTGCGGCTATTGTTGTTAGGTTTGAGAGCGGAAGTGAGTTTGGAACCACCAATGGCTGAAGGAGTGCCTGGCTACTTGGGGCTGGAGAGACTACCTCTCGGGAGTCTGATGGGTGTCGTTGGATTATGCAGGGACGTTATTCTGCTGCAGGTGAGTAAGTGAGATGATGTAAAGAACGAGATTTACTTATTGAAACCTGTTGTTGGGTCTGTAGTTTCTTCGCTGGTTATTTGGCATTCTCTTGGGAAGGGCGTCTAAGGAGAGATTTATGTGTGTGGGTACCTTAGCTGCTGTCTGATGAATCATCCATGGCTTGTGGGTCAGGTGTGTTGGATATTTGTTATAAGAATTTGTGGACAACGATTCAGTATGAATAAATGATAATAGTAGGTCGAACATCTAAGATTAGGGAATAGATGTGTGACTGTGGTGGACAATGGTGGTGGAGGATGTTAATTAGAAACATGCATCCTGGGCGTCTGTTCAGATAATGCCAGAGACACATTCTGATATGGATGGGTTTGCTGTATATTCCTTGGCAGGCGGAACACAGAGTGATAAACACGAGTATACCAACTACCTACAATCAAACAGTGCCTAATCGATTCATTGGAGGCACAGGAACAACATATTTTCCTGGATATCAATCATTATTCATCATAATTATAATCATAAAGTCCAAACCCAACACATCCTCTTCTCAAATATCATCCACATGTGGAGAATCGTACGCAATAGGCACAGCTTGCTCCATACCAACACTTTCGCCCTCTACAATCCCAAAATCTACCATAACAAACAATAATACAACTCCGACCCCCATTCGCAAGTTCGTAAACACCAATTTCAACCACACTCCTATCAGTCACCACAATTACCCACCATAGTACCCCCGTCGTCGGTTTCAGAAATCGCAGATCAGGAACCCTCTTCCTCAACAAGCCAAACTACAATAATGTAATCACGATACTACTAACTATCTCTTCACTCCGTGTAAACCATATTATTTGATCCTCAATGAGGGACCTCAGAAATTCAACATTGAGTCACTCGATGAACTTTACCGCTTCCTCCGAAGTTATGATGTCGACGGTTTCTCTCAATCACATCTGGATCGAGAACATTGGCACCCACTGCTTTTCTTCTGGCATCGAATTCGAAGATCTAAAAACGCACCCTGACTACCTCCATCGCCTCTTTTCACTTTCTCTCATGATCTCAAAGATTAATAAACCCATCCTTGGTTACGTCAAGGGTTTTGTCGGAGGAAGCGCTGCACACCTACTCAAACTCTTCTCGAGTCCGTTTGGCACCAAACATACTCATCTTCGAATTGACGATATTGATAAGGGATGGATACCTACTTGTGGTGGCAGCTACCAACTCAGTCGACTCAAAGACGAAATTGGCACCTATCTGGCGCTGACTGGCGAGACTATTGACGCAGAAGAAATGGTTGAGTTAGGTTACATATATGGAATACTGAGAGGCGGAAAGCTCAGTTGGCAGTACCAGAAGGAGGCGAGTGACATCGCTTCTAAAATTGGTCATCAGCTCGACTCCGATACATTTGATGTAGAATTAACCCGTCGATAAAAACTTATCCGGAATAGTATTATGGAGCAAAGCGTGATACAAGGTGCAGAAGAAGAAATTCATCTGGCCTTGAACGAGAAGGACCGCGATATCCTGGCTTTGAAGGTGAGTCAAGCCCTCGATAAGCAGCGCCAGATTGCCCAAGCTAATATCAAGAATCCTCATACACGCTTCTCATGGAAAGAGATGGTTATCGATTATTTTTAAAACAAGGAGTAGAATATCCTTGAACACTTTGAGAAGAATCTCCTCTTGCCTAACAAGGGCACCCTCAGCAGGAGACTTCCTGTCACCAAGATTAATCTTTTGTTCCAATACAACACAATCGAAGAGATTCTTGAAGCCCTTGAGAAAGATAGTTCTGAGTGGGCTCTACGCACTAAAGATACTATCAGGTCCAAAGACCCGTTGGCTTTAAAGTTAACCCTACGACTGCTTCGTGAAGCTAATCACTCTAGCTTTGTGGAATGCCTTGAAAGAGAACATCGCGTGGCTTCCAAGTTGCTACAGAGCAGATAGGAGACTGTGGCAACCTATTTCGCCCAGGATGATCAAGAACATGAAATTCGAACACGATACTAAAAAGTACGCCATACTACCTACGAAAGACTATCGACGACTCGTACCCGACAATGTTCGATTCTTCCTGAATAGGGAATTTAATATGGACTACAACATGTCTAACATGAGCGAAGACGTGAGGAGATGGCTTGCCAACAATCAAGTCGATGTGCACTCACCGATCTTCGACGTGGCAGTTCTAAGAAAAAAAACTCTGGACCAAGTTCTAAACAGAGAGAAAAGTGAGAGTTCAACTCTAAAGAATCCAGAGGCTCCTTTACCAGGATGAATCTAGAATGAAATACAAGAATGAAAGGTTGACCCAACTTCAAAAAATCTTCAATGATGAGGACGCAATCAATAAGTTAATTGAACAGAGGATCAGATAGATTTTCGCGAAGGCCGAGTCAGACAGATTCAAAGACCTAGAACCAACTCTCAAGAGTGCCGCCATTGAGAAAAGACCAGTCTCTTCGCTAACCTCCGGGATTTGCTCGTCAAGAATAGTCCTCACCGATGATGTCCAAAAGAATAACCCAAAAAATGCCATCAAGCTCAGACGACCTTTCTTCCCCAAGGACGGCAAGACTATCTTTGAAACCCTTCACGATGACATCATGGAAACTCCCTTAAGACTTCTCATAGAAAAAATCAGATAGGGGACTCTTGAAGAACCTTTCACGACGGAGGAGATGATCTAGCTTGACCAAGAGATGCTACCTGAAGTGAGCGAGTACTTCAGACAGTTTGCTTTGTAAAATCCGAACTTCAGAGAATACTTGAAGAGATATAACGGAGAAACACCGCCTAGGTCACGAAATACAAAAATCTACTTACAGATTCTAGAAACTGCTAAGAGTGTAAGCGAGTCTTTCACTAACCTGACTGAGTCTTTGACACAAGAGGAGATTGTCGAGAGACTCAACAATGAACCAAAACTCACATATGCTCAGTACATTTAGGAGTTCAAGGCTGTTGTCCAGAATCTGCCTGAAGATGACTTCGAATCCATCTAGCTTCCAACCAAGGAGCTTTCATTCCTTGAGCTGCAGATTGATGGCCCAGGGTACACAGCCGAAGGAATCCCTAAACTGGAAGTTCCAAATGATCTAGTACCTGAAGAGCTGCGCCCTAGATATTATATGCTCCTTAACATCATATATTCCTCCTTCCTCAAAAAGTTCCCCAACAAGTGGAATGACTTGAGAAGGTCGAGCAGGAACGAACTCGGAAAGCTGGATAAATGGATTAATGAATCTGTAGCTGCCGATTTCAACAAGTTGGTCAAGGATGACGTCTTTTTCCTATTCTCTTATTTCGCTTTAAAGGACTTCGAGGGGATCGTGAACAAGATGAAGGACCTCAAAATCGATACAGAAGAGCAAGTTGGCGAATTTTTGAAGAAATACGGTATCCAGTTTTAGGATTTCAGCAAAGTGAATGTCACTCTACACAATTTCGCGAGGGAGATTATCGAGACATATGATGAATCAAGATTGTCTCTGGTGTTCCCAAACACCAAGGCCTTGGAAAAGATTAATCGCTTTAAAATTAATCTTTAATCGTCAACTACCAATCCTTCCCTCGAGGGATTCTTGATCACACTCGGAAAAGAACGTAACATCTTGAGGCAAAGACTATCTCACAATCCTCACGTTTTGGCAAGAGAAACTTAGTATATTTTGGACGCCGCAGAACTCGATGTTGACACATCTGGGCTCATCGATGAAGAATCTACCAATAGATTACTTAGAAAAGGATTCCATAGCCTACAGTATCATACCAAGTTTAAGACTCTGGCTGCTGGTGCCTTCTCCTATATCAGATAGATCGCTGAACTCTTCCAGAAGCTACAGTCTGATGACGCATTTTTGCCTGAGTCTCTGCGAGTCAACGAGACTCTTGCCAAGATTCCACAGTACTTCGAAGAACTGGATGAGCGAAAGTCCTCAGAACAGTGGGTATCCGAAAAGATCAATTAGACTGTGGATAACATGTTCGAGATCCGAAGGAACATCGAAGGCAAACTCACAAAGCCTGAACTTGTAGCCTTGGATTCAGAGCTATCTGCCGCGCTAACTGCCAGAAATCTAAAGGAAATCATCGAGTACGGACTCGAGAACGAGATGCAGAGTCTCAATCTGATTAAGAAGAAACTGGAAGAGCAGAGAGACACGAACACCCGCAGATCGACCCCAATCCAGATGAAGATCAAGAACCCCGAAGCATTGAAGAGGTTGAACAACTTCGTGAGTGCGGTGGAACTAGCAGAGTTCAACACCAAGGAAAGTATAATGGACTAATACGAGGATGTTTTCAGGAGAATGGCCACAGAGACTGAGATCGCACCCAGGCCGACCCGACGGCCTGAAGCAGAATTGTTGAGGTAACAAATGCACAAAATAGCATCATAAATTGTTCAGATAAAACTTCACGTACGAAAAACAGTCGAAGAAACTGAGCACGTCTGGTGCATCTGTGCTGACGGCAGAGATACGGGCACTCTGTGGACTCAATTCAGGAGAAGAACTGTTTGTAGAGCTGGAGAAGCACCTCAAGCACTGAGTAGACTGGTTGTAATATAAATGTCGGATGGACTCTTTCACAGATTATTATATGGGACACTTTCTGCGTAGGATCTGTATTTACAAGAAATAAGGCTATTTTATTGTACCTTCTGCGTACTGCTGATATTTCCATGCATTCGCTAGTCTTAAAAGGGTCTTGGCCGAATGTCAGAAGAGTCTTTACTTCTTTATCAATATATTCATTAGTAGTAAATAACTAACCCAAATCAAGCACTGCATAAATCACAGCCCGTGGATCGGATCCACTCATAATCACACCCTCATCAGTCAGAAAGTTAGTGTTGCAGTCTGCAGAATGCCCCCGGGTCTTGTTGCTACAACTTACTCAGGAACTCGTTCACGTGTCGCATCACTCTATAGTCGGTTCTAGGCCTAATAACCCTGACTTGAATCTCGAAGTCCCCCAGTTTAATAGTACTTCTGGGCTTGAAAATGGGAAGGATCATTTTTTATTGCATGATATCAGGTTCAAAGCTACTAACCCCTGCAATGTTTCCTGAGGCGTCTCCAACCTCAATGCGCACAGTCTTTTGCTTGAAGATCTAGAAATCGAGTGGATCGCAGATCAGAAATGTCACTTCTCGGGGACACGATATGTCTCCATTCTCAAACCTCATCTGAGTTTTCTGGTTAAATGCCTCGATAAAAAGTCTAGAATTGGAATGGATCGGCTTATAGGCCCAAAGGAGTTTGCTGACTTTGATCTGCACGCGAATGAAGTCAACCTGATGTTCGCTACCGATTTTAATAGATTTGTGGACATCAGGATAGTCGTGATCGTTATATTTAGACATTTAGCGAAGCAGTATTGGGATAGGTTATTGGTTAGGATGCTGTGGGTTTGGCAGGAGATTGGATGGTGTTTAGCTGTTGTGCTCTAAGACTTATGCGGTATATCTAAGTAATGGTTTCACAGTATTGTCCTTATTTTGCGAGGGTTAGTGAATTGATAAAGCGAGAAAAACAATGCCATTATCGGGGTTGGGGTTGGGGTTGGGGTTGGGGTTGGGGTTGGGGTTGGGGTTGGGGTTGGGGTTGGGGTTGGGGTTGGGGTTGGGGTTGGGGTTGGGGTTGGGGTTGGGGTTGGGGTTGGGGTTGGGGGTTGGGGTTGGGGTTGGGGTTGGGGTTGGGGTTGGGGTTGGGGTTGGGGTTGGGGTTGGGGTTGGGGTTGGGGTTGGGGTTGTCCAATGCCATTATCTGGTTATGGTCATAGCATTCCTGAGCGAATTGCTTCAAGTTACGCTCTTTCGTCGCCTTGATGATGTTTGTCAGAAATTTTTGGGGTCTGGTTCCCTGAAGAGTGGGGTCCTGATCCATGTATCGAGTCAGAGCACTCTCGGCGCCGATAACATCATCATTAGCCAGATACAAAAGCACTGCTCGGAAATAGAGGTCCTTGGCTGAAGGGGCTGTGAGTTTGTTGCTCATATAGCGTCCCTGCAACTTCTTCCAGAATCTATGATGGATATAAACCCGTAATGTCATGGATGATGTAAGAATGGCTACTTTAATGGTGCCAGCAAAATCGATCTCAGCCATACTAGGGGCAATGTCTACGATTTTGAGTAGAGTGTTGTTGTAGTCACTAGTCCTGTTGTTCTCGGCGTAGTAACAGTCAGCAGCTTCTCGGTAGAATTTTGTTGCCAGCGTGAACTCCATGTCTTTCTCATACATTTCAGCTATCCTTTTGTACAGTTTGGCAGCGTTACTAATCTGATTGGCTTTGACGTGCATATCGATTAGCTTTTTGCAGAAAATCGATAGCTTCAGCCATGTTTATTTTCTCCTTCATATTGGCTGCTTCTGTGTAATACTCTGCAGCATCTCCACCTTTGGCCTCTTTGTCGCAATCCACGCACTTCAGATAGGCGTTGGCAGCCTCTTCCCAGAGCTTAGCCATTTTGAAGCTAGTGGCAGCCTGCTTGTATATTTGCAGGGCTTATTCAGCTCTCTCCTCTTTGCTGGTCGTGAGGTTGCCGAAGAAAGAGCCTGAGTATTTGATGATTGAAAAGGAAGCGTGGCTGTATTGGGATGGGAGTTTTACCCTTAAGTTTTTGCTGGGCTTGCTTCATGAGATCGTTGCCTTTGTGCCGAGTACTTGCTATCCATGGTGTTTGGTTGCTTGACTGTGGTTATGTTTGTTTATTTTACAAAAATAATAGACTATATATTCTGAGTCTAACTTTGTTTGTGATGCTGCGAACTACTGTCCTATCTGAAAACGAAATCCTTTGACATTTGCCTTAGCCAAATAACCAACTGCACCTTGTCTGAATAGTATATGCAGTATTCCCGTGCTTGGTTGGACTCATGGTAATGCATGTGTTAGTCGAAATGAAGAATGGGGTGCCTTGCAACATATTGTCGTAGATGTAGAATTTGCCTCGCCAGAACCTTAAAAACACTCAATACTATAAATATACCAATATATACTCTCTAGCCACTCCACATACCTAGAGCAAAAGTGTTACTTTAATTAATATACCAAATTGCAAGAACCCGACGTATCCTTTTCGCTACTCCAGAAATATAGTCTACAACCATGGAGTCTGAACTCAACACCCAGATCACGTCCTGCTTCAAGACCCTACACATGCTCATTAACAAATCTACCCGCGATTCTCTTGAACAACAACTCGCATCCCTCTCCGAGGATCATTGCTTTTTCTCAATACCATTCTTGGGGTCCTTATCAGCAATAACTAACCAGGTACACTCCCACTACATTTGGCACCCCCTTTCTACAACTTGAATATCAGACTTTGTGAAGATGTCATGCTCCACTTACAATCGCAAACTATGTCAAGAACAGACTCAGCAAGAAAAACCCGAATATCCCACAGATAATTAATAGCCTACTCATGATATTGAACTCCTCCGCAGCCATGACTTATAAAGCCTACATTGCAGCTACGGCATTCGCACCTCTCTACAAATAACCGAAAGTCGCAATTCAAGCTATCAGCATTATCACCAAGACTTTCATCTAGACAATCAACAAGTTCGATTCAGGAGATAAGACCAATGTCCATGCAATAATGGCTAATGAGTTGCCAGCCAACGAAGCTGCGTCTCTGGACGATCCGGAGACTATAAAGCACTATGAACTTGTTGCTAATTTGGGAAGCCAAGTGGTTGGGAACATCTCCAAAAATAACAAAGATAGCAACCCTTCGATCTAGACTGTATTCGAACAGACATTCGACAAAGTGCTGAGAATAGCGACTCGAATGATGCTCTAGGTCGAGACCCAGGACTGTGGGAGAAATCAACCCTGAGAAACTCCAGCAAAGGTAAACATAAACTTCTAATCTAATTTGTATTTGATTTACTTTCAGATTGGTGCTGATGAAATCCTATTCCCAGCTCATCAAAAACTACTTCGAAGATCTCCGATTCCACAACCATGTCTAGCTTATCAAATACCTGTTCCACCATTAACTTGAAGAGTACATTGCAAGAGTTATCAGTATCACTCTACCTCATAATGCAGTCAAAGGCACTATATTCGCATGTTCCAACAGCAAGCTCTCTCTACTCCTCAATGCTGCTAAACAGAGCCTTCTCGACCTGTTGCTCAGTCTATGCAAATCTATCAAACTGCACGTAACTGAACAGACCTATAGAAACATAAACCCATTCTTCAAAAGAGTGACTTCCTATGCTGATATGATGATCAGTAGCTTTGTTACGGCCCTGAAGGTTCTGACACTCAAAGATTTTGAAAGCTTCCGAATGTATGAGTTGGTGGAAAGCATGCTCGATTTCTTGGATTGGCTGGTTTCTTCATCTTAGTTCTTCTATGACTTTGTATTCTCAAAGAGAAATGAAATCTTCATGGGTGTCGTCTATCCGTTTTTCTTGCTGACGAATAGTGAGCTGCATAGCTTTCAAGATGATCCCGAAGAGTTCGTGAACCATATCCTGTTAATAATGCGGAGAGGCGCCAAGATAAAGAATACGACAGAGGAAGCTGACTAGGATGACGATCTCACTCTCCAGATGAAAGCAGCAAAGGTATTGGGCAGTATGTGCAGATACCAGGATGGGTTTCTAGTCATGATCATGGCCTTCTGTTTCCAGCAGATCGAAAAATAGAAATAGAAAGTAAAGGCATCCTTCCAGGAAATCCAGGAAACTAACAAGGATGCTCCACGGGAACTTCATTGGTAGCTCTACCGCTGCATGGTTGTCCTGGGCGTCATTGCATCCAATACTGATGGCAGGGCAGAGACCCATTTTATGATGAAGAAATACTTTGAAAATCAAGCAGTGCTATTCCAGGAAACCCCGAAGAAGTTGCAGATCCAGACCCAGATGGAGAGGTGTCTTCTGATGCTCCTACTCTATCGGTACCTGCCTCACATCCATGAGACAATAGACAATACATTCGCTGAAGAGTTCAGTGGTCGCTTGGCCATAGGAATTCTGAATAAAACATTAGTCCCGGATTCCTCTCATCTTGCATAACAAATCGTGGCTTTGCTTCTAGTCGAACAGCTTTCGAGCCTCAATAATCTAGTGGTTGCGCGTCGCTCAGCTGAAATACTGGGGCTTTATCTAAGCCTTCTCGATCACAACGACACCTCCATCAAAGAAAAGGTATTTGAGTCCATCTACGATCTGATTCAAAACAACCACTAGACATTAGCTTACACCCCAGCCGTCATTGTCAATTCTCTAAAAACACTGATCTCAGTCGTCACGACCACTTTCAAGCCTAACGAGCCCATGGAAAAACACAGCCAGATCCTGATCAATAAGTCCTGGAACATCATCCGATAGATTGCAGAGTATATGTCGACCCTATCTGAGATACTTGAACCAGAGGTCGGGCCTCTCTTGGACCTTCTCGCTTACTACAAGGATATAGACTTCGAAGAAGACATCATCCTTTTAGTGACCTCATTGCTAAAACATAATAAAAAGGTAACAGCTATTTCCCTGAAAGTGCTCTAATATTTGCCACAGCTGGTGATCAAGAATAGATTCAGCTATGGATACATGTTCAACCTTATCAACCTCCTTGTAACCTATGGCTAAGGCACTATTTCTAACAACTCCCAAAGCTTATCTGGACTCATCCAGCTATCCATGTTGGTAGCCACAAGTACTCCCAGCCCTAAAAGTGCTAACAATGAGGCTGATAAATGCTAGGGTGTCATGATTCTTTAGAACATTGTCGTCAAGTACAGTCAGCACATCCCGGTCGACAAGTGGGAGTTTATATTAGAGAACCTGTTTTCTCTGTTTTCTCAGGCACCCTCCCTCATTAAACACGATTTCTTACGATCTCATTTTTTGGTGCTGCTGGGGTTTTCATTCTTGGGAAGCCTTCAGCATCTATCAGGTCGTGAGGACATACAGGACCAACTGCTGGGGATTCTGCTGCAACAGGTAATCTGTCTGAAGGAGTCTCTGTGTTCGAGATCCTACTGCCTAGCCTTGATCAGATTGCTGGAAAAGGTAGACGTGCCGATGGTCTCTAACAGATTCTCGCAAATATTTGACACAGTAATAACAGTGCTGCGAATTGATTACAACCGGGCCAAGGCAGAGTAAAGCCTACGGCTCGCCATCGAGGAGGACCAGTAAAAAATGGGATGCACTGACTTCGACGAGGACGAATCGGACAAGACCAAAGACTAGCAAGACTACGATGTTTCTGTGAAGAGCTGGTTGTGGGATTTCCGATAAGTGGATGTCTACGAACAGTTCAAGGAAGTATTCGGGCGTTTAAAACAGACTCACATGAATAAACTGCGGGAGTGTGCTGCGAGCATGGCAGAGGAGAAACGGGTGTTCCTGAGCAGGATAATGAGCATGGTGAAGATCGGGGCGAGCTATCGACCGATCCTTCAGGTTGTGAAAGAGTGAGAATAAGGAGGAGGTGGTTGGGCATCATGGAGTAAATGTATATTTGGATTTGGAATGATGGGGAAATGTGAATGCTGATTCAGCATGAATTGAAGGCGACTTAATTTGATTAGCTACTTACTATTATTCTGGATTGATAGTTCTGTTGAAATCCCATACCACGATTTGCCTGATTCCTTTAAAAGGGTACTGCTCAAGTCCCCGCATTAACCAACAAAAAACAGGAAATTAAAGCACATCATCTAAAATAGCTCTAGCCTAAACCTTCTTCTAGACTACTTCCTTTGTCTCCACGCTTTCTATTCTCTCTCTATAGTCCTTTCTTCAACTCACTGAAACTGCACCAAAATCGCAGTCATGTTGTCCTTCCCATTCGGTTCGGCCATCGTCTTCGAAATGTTATCATCAAAGAATTTTGTTAAAATTTCCACTCCTGATTCTTTGTTCACCAGACCTTTTTTCATACGCTCCATAAAAGGCTCCATGTTTGTCTGGAATCGCTCCCATATACCGTCGCACGCTAGCACCAGGAATTCCTCTTTACCTGTCCTTTCGATCTACTTGATGTCAGGCATACATGTAATTGGCTGCAAGTGGAACGGAACCTTAGGAACATTCTTATAAGCGAAGTCTCCTAGTGATCGAGACAGATTCAGGTTACCGTTGACTCTTCCTTCGACGACCTGTCCGCCTGCATTCACGATTCGCTTGCGTTCACCTTAGTCATCGGGTTTGTGGTCTTCGGATAAAGGGATGGTCTTTCCAGCTTGGTAGAGCACTGCACGGGAGTCCCCTGCGTTTGCAGCATAGATCTTGTCTTTAGTGACTGCGACGACGATAGCGGTGCATCCGCTCTGCAACTGGTCTTTGGTGACATTGGGGTCATTTGTTGTTTCTTTCTTGAAGGCGATCTGCTCGTTGATGGCGTCGGGAGTCTTCAGAATCAGATCCATCTGGATAAAGGTCTCTTTGAGAGCATTTCCGATTTTACCCTCCTTGAGACTAGCTCTCTTGCTGAACTCTCTGACGAAGTACTTGGCGACGTATCTGGCAACTTCATCGCCTCCGTGGCCATCAAAGACTGCGAAGAGAGCGATATCGGGATATTCTTGGAGTGCGAGTTCTACGATTTTGGAGTCCTCCATATACCTCCGCCAGCCCTGCATGTCACAGGTGGAGGCAGTGTAGCGATGGGAAGTGAGGGTTTCAGTTTTTTTTTAAGTGATGGGCTTGTCGAGGAATCCTCCCATTTGTTAGATTGGTGGTGAAGAGTGTTGGCAGAAAGAGTGTAATAATGTGAATATAGGATTTGATATGAGTTAGAGTGGTGCCGTATTTTAAATATGTGCGTGCCTGTTGTTGAATGAAGAACAATAGGAGGAGTGGGAAGATTTCTGGTTGTCCGGCACTCGTACCAATTATTGGTATTTAGACTGCAACTTGCCTACCTCCAAAATAATGTATAACTGCAGCACAGTCCCAACTAAGCATTCTCTTTAATTTGTTCTCTTCCTCACCAGAACACCCATAATATATTTAGTCACAAACAAGATCCTACTCATTGCTCCATGGACTCTGTCAGAGAAGGAGATGCTGAAGAACTCCTAGATATTGGAGTCTGCAACCAACACAACAGACTCTTCGAGTGCTACTGCATGGCTTGCTACTGGTACTCCTCCATCCTAACCCTGTCCTTCTTTATAGCCTCATCTGCCCCTCTTGTCTCATGTTCGATGCACACAAAGGACACCCTGTTTCCAAAATCGAAGAAGGCTCCAAGTCCCTGCGTGGGCAGATCAGCGATGCTGCCAGAGAGGGCACTCTTCGTTTCCAGCGCACAGAAAATATACTGCTTGATATCCGCCATGCCAAGCTCACCCTGTAAGAAAACAAATAGAAACTCCTGCGCGAAACTGAAGTAGCCTTCGACCAGATTATTGGTCAGCTGAAAGCACGCAAGCTCCGCTTTTCAGAAGAACTGAGCCAACACTTTGATTCACAGCTGGAAAGTATTGTCAAAATCGAAGAAGCTTGGGTGCGCAAGCAGGAGACATGCCAGCAGATCCTGGAAATCCAAAAGAGCAATGATGACTTGAAACTTATCGAAAATGCACAGATGATTGTAGAGAGCCTCTAGGAGTTCTCTCGGCCCCTGGAGACCCAAACGGTCCAACTAGTAAACAACCTGAAGACGAACCTGGAAATCGGAAACCACTCAGTAGCTCTGAGGGAGTTCCTGGAGACTTTAAGGAGCTACATGAAGAAAGGAGACTTGATAACAAACCAGTTCCGAGCCTGAGAATACAATTTTTAAAAGCAACTTGCATGTACAGAATGTTTTATCGCTGCTATTATTAACTCGAAAACCTTACGGTTCGAGGTTTTCTTTTTAGTCGAACTGCTTACAATTCTGAGTCGGAAGTTACATACTCTTTCTGTATAAAACCTACATACGCGATCAGCCTCACATCTTCAACTTGTTGAGGTTGGGGTTCGGCTTCTTGGTCTCCTTTGAACTCGTATTGCTTGCTAGTTGCTTGAAGAACTCCCCGCTCTGCGAATACTTTACCTTCTTCGAAATAGCCTTATTCCGTTGAATCTTCTTCCTAGCCTCGGCTTCGAACTTTGTCTGTCCTCCGTATTCGATTGACCTGTTCATCTTTTTGGCTGCTTGTTCTTTTCGTCGCTGCCTGGCTACCCGCTTGTTCTTTAACCTCTTACTCTGTCTGTCTGCATGAGTCAGCTATTTGTCTGACTTTAACTGCGAGGTGACGCGCTGGGTATCGGCCATATCGGGTCTTGCCATGGCGAGAGGAATCTTTTCCTCTCGTAAGATGAACGGCTACTGTGTGATTTTTGCCTCTTTGAGCACAGGCTTGGGTACGAAATTGAAGTTGGTCAGACAGTCGAGCTTGTAGTTTAGCTCTTTGAAGAGGTTCATGATTTCTTCCTTTTGCTTTTGCTCCTTGGTCTGCTTTAGCCCCATACTGTTTTTGAAGTCTTCTTCGTACAGTTCCCCCAGGCTCTGCTTGTTCTTTTCGGTCGATACATCGGGTAAAGCAGTAAAGTGCTCTTTGAATCCCGGCGCAAACTCGAAACGCACTCTGTCGTCGAAGAGTTCGTCCAACACCCGTTTCTTAATCACTTCTTCAATTTCGTTGTTATACTCTTAAGTGATGTCCTGGTCCATCTTGACTCCTCGTTTGAACTGCAGATTCGTATCAATGAGACTGTTCAGGGGCCTCTCTTTGGAGGCCACCTCACCCTTCAACTCCCAACTCTTTTGAGCTAAGAGCTTTTTTTAGAGTTTGGTGATTTAGTCTTCCTCGTTCTAGTTGTGTTATGCTGCTTGTTAAGTTTGTCCCTGATCGTTTTGCATTTCGATTTCTCGGAAGTGATCGAAATTCTCGTCTTCCCAGTTGTCATCCTCCTATTCTTCCTCCTCTCCTCGACGTTTCTTAGATCCTCGTTTCTTGGTAGGCATTGCATCAGGGAATAAATCCTCATCATCTTGACCTTCAGCATCCAGAGGATTTTCATCCCCCTCACCGTCGTCTTATTCATCTAGCAGATCCCCATACAGACCAACATCCTCATCGCCCTCCAACTCCAGCATCTTTTCCTCGAGCAATCTTTCCTCTGTGTCCATTGATTCGCCATCAACATCCTATTACTGGATCTCATATTGTTCTTCGTCCATTTAACCGCCATACTCTTCGCCGTCCATTTCTTCATGTTCACCATCCATTTCTTCATGTTCGACTGGCTCCTCATCGTCTTCCTCACAATCTATTGGCTGTTCTTGTCCTGGTTGCTGAGCGATCTTAGTTGAGTTATCCTTCTGGAATTTAATGACCTTCTGAGCCTTAGCAGTGTAGGCATTCCATAGAGGAAGGAGAGTATCGAGATGCCTGCTGACCTGTTGCCATATTTGTTGATGGTTCATGGTGGCGACGACGAGTAGCTCTGGGGCTATTTTGCGGGAAGCATTGATAGACTAGTCGTGGAGTTACTTGACGATAGTTTTGTAGAGGTGGTCGTCTTGGGGTTTCCTAAGTATTTTGGTTATGTTTTCGAGCATGATGCAGTATTGTTGAACTATTTTAATATTTGGGAGATATTTATAAAATTACGGGAGAGGGAAATGGGTATGAGTTTATTATAATGGAGAAGTGTGCCTGGGGGATTTGGCTGTCGAGGGCTGAGGGTACCATCAAGTTAGAGTCAACTGGAGGAAAGGAAGCAGCAGGTCAGGAGAGTGAAGACAAAGGGACGCCAGGATTCGAAGAAGCAGTTGCACCGTCGAAGACAGAGAAGAAAAATAAAGTGAGTGTAATAGTCTGGCTGATAGCAGTTCGGAATTAATTCCTATGCGAATCATAGTGTTCCCTGTGTTTCTTACTCGATCGCAGTCCTTAGACCTATTTATATGATTCTGTCCATAACAAACTATAATCATTATCATCAAACACCCTCCATCAAACAAATTACCAACACCATAATCACCCACCACGAATACTCACCAGTCCGCGACCCTAAACACTATGCAGGAGACCAAACACTTCCTCCACTTTATCCACAAAGTCCTCCAAGAAAGAGTGGCCGACGTACGCACCATGCTCAGCAACCAGTCCAACCGGCTGGAGTCCATGAACTGCACGAGCCAGCGATAGAACGAGCGGTTCTTGGCTCTGAGCAGGACGACTGCTGCGATGTATGAGACTTTCAAAAAAGAGTCTGCAGACACGCTGGCCGAAGTGATCAGGTAAACCCCATTTGGCTTGGATGAGAACTGGTCCACGGATAAAATAAAATGTCCTCGCATATAATTGAGTGGCATATTATGATAAACGATGGACAATTATGGCCATCTATCAACCCCACCATACTAACAAGCGTGTACTCCCAATATTTGTAACGAAAGTGCGATTGCAGGTTGATCTACGCCAACTCCATAACGATTTTCAAAGCCATGAGGAAGAACTTCGAGTTTGAAAGAGGGTCCCGCAAGGTGGACTACAGGCTGCTGATCGACTTGTACCGGTACTACTTCGAGGAGTGTAACGATATCAAGATGATCAGCAAGATCGAGGAGCTGGCGCGTAACAAGACTCTGAAGAAGGTAGAAATAAGCATACTATGCGTTGGGAGGCTGGCCACGAATAAATAGTTATAAAGAGATAAGGGATAGTGGTGCGATGGTGTGTGGAAAATATAGAATTAGAAACCCAGAGAATAGAAAAGGAAGGATCCTTGTGCTGGGAAAATCAATAAATCAAGATTAAAGACTATTTTCTTATTAAAGTTGCTGTTACTCCTTCGTATAGAGAAATCCCTTCAAAGCCCAGATTTATTTCCTTTTCACTTGCTTTATTATCTTCCTTACTCTATCGTAGCCGACAGTCCTCAATATCCTCGTCAAACACCTCGTTGAAGTCACCAGGAACTACCACCAGTAAAACATCCAGAACTACAGCCAGACCATCACTCAAAAAGATATCGACCAGTACCGCCATGAACGCTAGCCCCCCGCGTCCCTCACTATCTCCAACACCATCTCCTCCAAAACCAGCAACCCTCCCCTGACTCCACCTCAGGGATTCTCCAATAAAAGCCATCATAGCTTCTATTCTAATACTAGCAACCACAACTTCTTCAACAAGTTCAAGAAATCTCAGAACTTGTATCATGACAATCGCTTTAACTGCAGTAATGGGAGTAACCCGACCAATGCCTCCACGATCGTCACGACTGCCTCCTCAAGCTGTGTCGATGAGCAATCTGAGTAAAATGGGGCCAATGCAGGTATCAACTGCATTGCCATGCCTCTTGTATATAAAACATCTTCTAAAAACAGTCTTAGCACTCACGTGTATCCGAGGTCTTTTCCGAAGTCGGGTGGGGCTCTGTTTGACTATTCGACTAATGCTCCCATGAGTCTTCTGTCGCCAGTCCCTGAACAAGAAGCCCTACACCTCAGCTGCAACTAGATTATTCCAATGCACCCAGTTTCCCGCAAATCTCTTCAACACCGTACTTCCATCAACTACCGTCAGAACCTGCAATTCGAGAACAAGAACTCATCCCAATCTACATCGAAAAGTGCAAGCCAGCACCAGCCACAAATGAACCAACAGCATGGTGCTAGCTACACCTTCCATACGTTAAACCCCAACAGCAACACTGTCGGCCTCAATTTGCACACCACATAGAAGCTAGCCATTTTCAACAGCATTTATGGGGTTCTAGACATCGAAGAGACTTCAGTGGCACAGTTGATGCGGAAGAGCAGATAGAATAACAAATAGTCAGGGTTTTTCCTGAAGAATGCAGTGAACCAGGCCAAAGCAAGAAACAAGTAAATACTCAGATCTCTAACGCTGGAGCGAAGCAAGTGGCGGAGTCCGAACCAGTCGGATACTAGCCAGAACTTATGATAGGACCCTAATATACATCACAATAACAACCAATCATAAACAATTCTTCTGTCAAAAGACGAAGATTATTCAACTCCACCCAGCCATCGCACTCTCATATCCCTCTCACGGCATTCTTTAGTTTATCCAGCCTAACATTAAGTTGTTATCATTTCAAGTTCCTCACGCAGGGACAACTACTACTACTTATAAATCAATTGAGGGGCGGGATTTGGGCCTATCAGACCTATAGACGGCTATTTCTTGTTTTTGGTATTATTGAGGGAGGACAGCCTTCAAACAATTGCCTGAGGCTAAATGATGCACAATAATGCACAATAATGCACAATAATGCACTGAGGACTGTGGAGTAAGCGAGATGTGTACGGTCGAATGTATCTGGGATGTACTGACCTAATTAGAAGATACATAGGATATGAATTTGTGTAGTATGGATAGGTTAGTAGCAATGACATCAGATGGTGAGAGTCATTTATGATCGAATGCTCGATTGTGATGGCTTTTAGATTAAGAAATGTGAATACACATTTCAAGATATTTGTTGGCTCTACTAATAACACCAATCAAAATTCTATAATCTAATTATAATTTCAAACACCCTCTCAGAGCCTATCCTTGATTCACAAACAGGTACACTTAAACAAACCATAATTTAACAGCATACAATACAATGCACATATAACCCCAGCTCAACTCCAAAGCCGCATACCTCGATGAGTTCCGAATCATCAAGACACTAGGTTCTGGCTATCATGCCAAGTAATATCCACAACTCTCTATCACTACTAAAGAGTCAAACTAGCCCAAGCTCCCGACAGCACACTCGTCGCCATAAAGAGATTCAAGCCTGCCACAGCCAATCTGGGGACGTTGAGACATTAACTCGAAATTATGTCCAAACTCAACCACTAAAACCTGGTCAACTTGCTGGCTGTCAGGGAAAACGCCACCTATCAAAAGAAAAAAGGCCCAGCGTAAAACAGACTTATCAGAAATCATTACAACACCTTTCTCTAACTTGACGATGTATCATAGTTTCACTTGCTTCGCGATTATCTTGGAGTATGTGGGTGGCGGAGAGCTCTTCGATTTCGTGGCACTGGGTGGCCGCTTCAGCGAGAAGGTTACAAAGACCTTCTTCATATAACTTATACATGGGC
The DNA here is from genome assembly GCA_023053545.1 of Lepidurus packardi. NCBI lineage: Eukaryota > Metazoa > Arthropoda > Branchiopoda > Notostraca > Triopsidae > Lepidurus > Lepidurus packardi. The sequence continues at coordinate 46,116 of JAKZAN010000338.1, forward strand.
TGGCTGAGATACATCGAAAAGGCTTCAGCCATAGAGACATCAAGCCAGAAAATCTTCTGCTCACTACTGATTTTCTCCTGAAGATCGCGGACTTTGGCTTCTCGACCGCTCTTGAGGGCAAGGATAAATCAGGAATTCTCCATACTAAACTGGGTACAGAAGGATACATGGCTCCCGAAGTCCAGGCAAAGAGCTATGAAGGAACAAAAGTGGATATTTTTTCTTCGGGCGTGATACTATTCATAATGTTTTCAGGGAGCCCGCCTTTCGAGAGATCAGTGCCGGTTGATCCCTACTACCGATTGATCAAGGACAAAAACTACGCTCCATTCTGGGCAGGCCATTGCAAACGCAGGCCGCCAGGATTTTTCCCCGATTCCTTCAAAGATCTCTTCCAGAAAATGGTGGCTTACAATCCGTCGGAAAGAGCAACGGTAGAGGATATATTCGCTCACCCGTGGACACAGGGCAACGTCCTGAAGTTAGAAGAGATTAAGGACGAATTCATGCTCAGGAAAAAGAAAATATAAGCATAGCAATAAAGGGAGAGAGCTTAAAGAGCCCGGAAGAAATAAATGCGCGTCAATGCATGTAATGCAACCATAACTAACTAGTATCTAACTCAACGTAGTGAGGAACAACAAATAGCAGCAGATGTTTTTCAGAGGAGAGGAGCTCGAAGAATTGGAGAACTTCAAGGAAGGTATGAGGATGCAGGAAGGGCGATTCACGAAAGGCTTGAAGATCAAGGTGAACCCTGCGCAAGGCGATATGGTGGTCAAGGAGAAACAAGAGTACTTCCTGGCCAACCTGATCGCAGTGTTCCAGAAACCAGTAGTCATCGAGACCGAAGACGAAAGCCTGGAGTTCCGGTGCTAGCTAGATTTCCGGGATGAATAGGAGGTAAAAACACTAAGATTAAATCAGTCTGTTCCATCCGATATTCTCATGGCAGGAGAATTATTTTTTATCGATTCTGTGCCCAGATATTGTATATCTGATTGCTATATAGTACTATGATTATAGATTCTCGTGTGTCTGACCTGCGAATAAAAAATGATCATCGTCGACCTCGCCATCCACCTCAACCAGACACTCCCCAAACACATCCACTAAAACCAATAGACCTATATCCTCATGGGGTTCCAGAAGAACTCTGGTAACCAGCTTCACTACTTGCGCATCATCAACCACATCAAGTCTGAGTTTTTGTACTGCCAGGCGACACTCTGATCTATCCCTACTATACACCTTACTCGTAGAGAAATTATCACATAACTCGCTCTTGCAATCATTTCTTTTTCTTGAACTGCTCCTTATTCCTCATTTGTTCCTGGTACATCTGAGCCATCTCCTCGAGTTGGATATCTTTTTGATTGAGTTATTGTCGGAGCTGCGCAAACTTCACCTTGATGTCAACATATTGCGTCAGGTACTCTTTGAGTTCCTCCTCTTTACGCGACATTTACTCATTCTTACAGGAGAGCTGGCCTCTCAATTTCTTGTTCTACGATGATAGGTCTTCGTGTTGCTATTTGAGCCTGATATTTTGCTGTTTGAGTTGTAGGAGCTAACTCTAGATCTTTATAAGAGACTGTTTGAGAAGTCCTTTTTAGAAAGAGTCATCCTATGCCGGAGGGAAGTCGTAGTCTGGATACTGTTATAATCGTGGAGATCCTTGGTGATTTGTTTAATTAGGGTTATTGTTTTTGCTGATACTGGCGACTGGTTTTTTCCCCACTAAAGACTTGGGTTCTTTTTAGTTGGTCTAAGTGATGTCGAACAGTGTCAGTATTCTCTAGAAATAAAGTTGAACGCAATGAGTTTTAATAGAGATGGTACGTTTTCGAGTTCGGTTATTTTATCGTCGTAATATTGTTTGCCTTGACCGATCTTGTTTTCTAGCATCTCGTTTTCGTCATGCAGTCTCTAGATTTCTGAGTCCTTTTGCTTGATTTCCTCAATTAATTAAAGCTCTAGTCTGTGGATATTTTCCACTAGGTGTATCAGTTCTTTCTCGTTCTTGTGAACAGTGTATCTCTACAGCACTGTTACCAAGTCACTCTGCTCCTCATCACATGCTTCTTATGAACCTCGTCGTTGCTATTCTAGTTAGGTCTGTACTGATTTGTCTGCGGCAGACTAGTCCATTTTAGCTAGAAGAGTGGACTCAGCCTTTTGATTCTCTTTCTGTGCTGCCTCCAGTTGCTCTTGGTATTTTTTGATTTGGGCTAAGTGGCTAGCCTCACGGATTTCGTATTTGTCGACTTGGTCTTTGAGGAAATTGAACTGTATCACGCACTCTCCGATATGAGCCGAGAACGTGGTCTCAGCATCCCTACACTTCTGTTGCACTAGTCTCAGTTGCTGATCTTTGTCGTTGAGAGTGCTTTCGAGGACGTATATTTTTTGGCTGAGCTATCTGTTTTTGTGCTGCAAGTCCTGCGACTGTTCTTATCGGAGCTGTTCCTATTAGGATTCTTGTTGTTTTCTGGTCTGTTGTGTCGTCTCTATTTCTCTGTTTACGCGTGATAGCTCCTCTTGAGACAAAATCTATTTCTGTGCGATCCTTCTGTTTTCAGACTAGAGCTCATTGCATCGGCATGTATAGAACTCCAAATCTCTCTTTACGATTTCCAACTGTTTTTCAAGTCTGCTCGAGACATCTTTGTGTTTCTAGGACTCACTTCGCAACTAGAGTCTCAACTGTTCTTGCGCCGACACTTGCGCTTACCTCAGCTGATCCTTCACGCTCTGAATTTGCTGTTCATACCATCTGCCTTTCTATTGTTGCTATTTCTCTTTCTCCGACTTGCGTCTTTTGTCTTTCTAGGCTTCGATTCTGCGGTGTTGTTCTTGCCTGGCTGTTTCTGCCTTATCTTCTTCCAATCTTAGTACTTCTTCCTTGGCTAGCATCTTCTATTGCTGGAGATTCTTGTATTTGGTCTCATATCTTTGTTGGATTTGGTATAGCTTGAGTTCTAGATTCGCAGAGTACTTACTACATTTATTAATTATTCAGTTGCCACTAATTTGCTAGATGCATTACTTAACGATGCTATGCAGTTGCTGGTTCATGCAGTCTCGAGTTCGCTCGAGTTGCTAGACATAGTGCTGATGGATCTTCGACTCTTGCAAATCCTGTTCCGTGATTATGTCTTAGTATCGGCTCAGAATGCTTCCCAGACGGTCAACTTCAAGAGAAAACAATAGAGTCCTCTGATCCTTATCCTTCACGGTATCCTGATACTGCTTTTGCTGGCTTTCTAGTGCATGCTTAAGGGTATTTATTTCTTGCTGGAGAGCTGTGTTTTGGGATTCGTAGACTTCCTGGAGGGATTTATTGGAAAAGGTTCTAAGTTCGTTGACCTTGGCTGCCTGCAAAGCTCTATTTCACAATTAGACTAATCATCATTTTGATTTAGTGAAGGCGGATGAATAAAAAGAATGAAAGATCGTATGTTTAATTGTATTACTGCTATATTGAATTTATGTCGAGAGGCTGAGAGACGTAGGACTATGCAGGAAGTTCTTCGCGGAGAGTAATGGAAGGATGTTGGAGTGGGATGTTGTGCTTGCGGTAGTAAGCGTGTGGCTCCCTTCTGGCGTGGTCGGTGGACTTCTGGTGGGCATTGGGTGGATGTGGGTTCCACCTGGTGAGGTGATGTTTGTCTTCGAGCATATAAATCAAGCTCTAGAAATAATAAATATGTGGGCCAGCCACTATTATGATTTTCTTTTATACGTAAGAGTATCTCTCTGAACTCATGTATTTGTTTTGAAGTGACTCTTAGACATTCACTCTAATTTTGCCATCGGAAATCAAATCAGTAGCCACATATACACACAGTAACTAGTCCTGACATTCTTCCATTTTCTGCTCTCTTCCCCTCTCACGATTCCCTCCCATTTTGCACATTTTGCAATAGATTCTCTTCCTTCAGAAAATATCACATTTATCACGACAGTCTGTTAGTCGATGCACTCTCTTCTATTTTCGTGGGCTCTCCAAATCGTAGTCACTCTTTAGCCTCGGCTCGATCCTTGGCTTCGCGTATTACCTCATATATGCATCGTGACTCATGACCCCATCCGCAACGCACTCCTAAGATGATGATGTAGCCTTGCTATCACGTTCATTCTTATTCCGACTCAGCTGCTCTGTCAGCATTGACTTCTTTGGAGAGGAAACTGGCAAGCAGTAGTAATATTAGTTCTTCTCGAACAGATACTGCTAGTCAGCTTTTCGGGACTATAATATTGTTTTGCGAATAGATCTCAGGGATTGATTCTCGACTGCCTTCAAGAGATTTCTAGCTGCTGTTCGGGCTTCAGCAAAGAGTTTAATGAAGCTTGTTACTAACAGTAGAAAGGGATCACATTAACAACTGTGTTCAGCTTTTCGAATCAGACACGTACCTAGAGACGGCTGCATAAAGTGTGCTCCAGTTTGAGTGCTCCTAGTGAGAAACTCTTCTAACTATGCAAGTGATCTTGGGAGACAAAACTAGCCTGTGTTGGAGATACAAAACTACTCCTTGAGCTCCTGTAGCATGACAACAATGTTGGTGTCAGCTAAACCACAACATGAACTAGAACCCGATTATTGTGAGACGCAGAAGTGCAAAAGAGGAGTCTTAGAATAGAGATGACGTAGTTTGATCGAGACGAATTAGATATGGGCAAAGTGTGTATGGAAAGTTTCTTACAGATCTCCATCAGATGGGGTTGATGGAGATCTCGGGGAAGATGGAGTGGAAAAATTAGATGTTGGTAAACAATTTGGGATGTTCTTTAGCACAGCTGATAAGGTTGGTAGAGTGAGAAGTTTGTGCTGGACTTGACTTCTCAGCATGCAATGAAGGGAAGACTGTTGACAAAAGTCTAGAAAGCAGTTTTGTTGTTCAAGTGTGTCAATTACCCTCTAAAAATAGCCACAGAACATTATTAATGTCGGATTTTACAAAAGGTAAGCTAAAAGAATGGTCTTATTAACTAAAATTACAGAAATGTCTGAGCATTCTTTTATTTGTGTGGGTTGTTGTACCTAGAGAACTGCGAGGTATCGGGGATAGTGTTGGAACCTTGGTTTCTACTGTGTGCACTGGACGTCGAGAGTATAGGACAACTATCGTAACTGTTCAAGGAGGTCGAGAATTTGGGGATGCCGATGGGCTGTGTGGATACGCAGGCTGGGGTTGTGTTTGGTTGTGTTCATGTTTTAGATATTTTACAGAATATAGAGAGTAGGGAGAGCTTTGATATTTAATATTGCGCACAGGATTTGTAAGTAAGCATTGGAGAAATTGTTGCGATTGTTTGCGGATTTTCATGAAAAAGTCTAGACTTTGATTACTGTCTAAACCCATTCGTACTCTCCCAAATTCAAATATCTCCCAACTATCCTCTAAATTGACTCTACGCAGTCCTACTCCACTTTCACGCACAGCATCATTATCCAATCAAGTTTATCCCAACTCACCCAGATAGCATCGAGCCTGCAAATAAATATTGTATATTATACCGATTATCCATGCTATTTCTTCTGTCTCGACTTGAATATCTAAGGTGATGAAAGTCCAGACATCTTGTCGCTAGCTCATAACATCTATATGGATCGCTTCTTTGGACGATTGGGGTTGGAGTTTGTGGGTATTTCTCTGCGCAAGATGTGCTGAGAATACCAGAGAAGAAAAAGCTGCCCATCAGGTTGGTGATGATAGTAGAATGGGCAAAGGTATCTGAGGACAAAGGACACTAAGAAAGAAAGAGCTGCATATTTTTTTATGAGACCTACTGAAACTCTAATTTCATATTTTGATTTATGAATGAATGGAGGAAGGAGTGAAAGAACTGTCGAACAGAAATTTGGATATAAATTTGAATCTTATTTTGTGTATTGCAGTGTTGGTAATTTTATCAACGAACAACCTACGCTGGAAAAAGCTATAACTCCCATCAGAGATCTATGCAGGTTCTGGTACCGCGCCGCACTTCGCAGGGTCTTATTATGGCATGACTAATGAATAACGTTCGATATTGTGTACTGTTCGCATGCCTCTTCATACTTCCTAATAGATAACAGATTTGAAGATAAATGGAAGATGAGATGGAGCTGCGTGGCAGGGATAGATTGGTATGAGTATAGCCTTCGCGAATGTTAAGTAGTGTGTTTTGGATTGGGACTACCGTTGTTGTATGCTGTCATGTTGAATATATTTCGGCCTGCCTTCTTCATTGTTTGTTCAACACTCAATTACGACTATCTTCAGCCTTAAGGGTTCTAGCTGAAGCCAGACTCGAAATCTAAATCTACAGAAACCCATCCAAATATTGTTTCCAAATGCCCTTCTAAATAATACCTCTTATAATGCCCATTTTCTTTTCGAATGTAGTCTCAAAAAGCTCTCAAGCCACTCAAATATCGTCAAAGGGGTTGGGGTTGGGGTTGGGGTTGGGGTTGGGGTTGGGGTTGGGGTTGGGGTTGGGGTTGGGGTTGGGGTTGGGGTTGGGGTTGGGGTTGGGGTTGGGGTTGGGGTTGGGGTTGGGGTTGGGGTTGGGGTTGGGGTTGGGGTTGGGGTTGGGGTTGGGGTTGGGGTTGGGGTTGGGGTTGGGGGTTGGGGTTGGGGGTTGGGGTTGGGGTTGGGGTTGGGGTTGGGGTTGGGGTTGGGGTTGGGGTTGGG